>JACEEZ010010747.1:56268-70677 GCA_016584305.1 Chionoecetes opilio | reverse complement strand
ATCTTTTTTACGGGGGGAACTCTTAAATTAAATTTTGATTATGTTAAACTAGAATCTACGGTTATGATACAGACTAAATTAATTTAAATAATGGTTCATCTTATCTTTAGTGGTGGAACAGCGGCGATGTGGCAAGTGGAGGCGACAATGCAGACACGTATTCAGTCTTTAAAACTGTAATGATAAAATTCACACTGTTAAAACGGCGGCAAACAAGGGTTAATAGACTCTTTTGTAACCCCACGGCAGCCGGGCATTGACGAGGCTGAGGGAGGGTAGGGGGATGAGGGTAGAGGACAGTTATAAGGTATGGGAAGGAGGTTAGGGGGAGGGTGATGAGGGGATGGGAGGGGCTGGGTGTGTGTGATGGGGGGACAGTTAGTAAGGGACGGGGAGGGGGATAAGGGGAGTGTTAGGGGTAGGGGGAGGGGGACAATTAGCAAGGAAGGGGGAGGGTTAGATGACTTATAAATAATTTTAAAATGGGCCTATTGAGTAAGAGTAGCATAGCACACATACACATTCTAACAACCACACATAATCATCTGACAAACTTATTTTGTGAGACTGTCTTAGTATTTCTATCTTTTATATTCACTTAAAATAACACTGTAGGGTTATGGCAAACACACACACAACCATCTATTAACTATCTATCTCAACTACAACTATATATCTATTATCTATCATCACACAACTATCTACCTAGTATCTATCTCAACTACAACTACCTATCTATTATCTATCATCACACAACTATCTACCTATTATCTATCTCAACTACAACTATCTATCTATTATCTATCATCACACAACTATCTACCTATTATCTATCTCAACTACAACTACCTATCTATTATCTATCATCACACAACTATCTACCTAGTATCTATCTCAACTACAACTATCTATCTATTATCTATCATCACACAACTATCTACCTATTATCTATCTCAACTACAACTACCTATCTATTATCTATCATCACACAACTATCTACCTATTATCTATCTCAACTACAACTATCTATCTATTATCTATCATCACACAACTATCTACCTATTATCTATCTCAACTACAACTATCTATCTATTATCTATCATCACACAACTATCTACCTAGTATCTATCTCAACTACAACTACCTATCTATTATCACAACTATTATCCATTAAAGAAATATACATATACAAGAATTTTATTATAAGGCACAAACAAATCCCAGAACTAGCTTAAACTTGCAGGGGGCATCTCTCCCCCATTCTATAATTACGCTTTAGAGGTATCTGAAGGGATCGGTGAAGGTCTGGAGAAAAAAAAGACCACTAATAAGGGCGGGAAAGGACTCTAGAATTTTACACAAACAAACATTAGAAACAGCTTATTACTCACTCCGCGTCAAGCAACCAACCAGCAGAGCAGCGTGGATCCTCTCCCTTAAGACGCCCGACAGCGACTGGCGGTGCTTCCCTAAACGACTCGCCACTTCACCCGCGACTGAAGCATTGAACGAGTTTCGTGTTTTGACTCCTCAGGTTATTGATTCGGTTTTGTTGATGTATTGTATTTATGATGTATAAGAATATCCTAATGAGGAATGAGCCCATAGTACGAATCATCATTTTGAGCCGGACCCAAAATCGTGCCTTTAAAACTCAAGTACAATAATTATACATTGACATACCGTATAAAAAGTTTCATAAAAGGGGCAAAAAATACATCTCTCTCTCTCTCTCTCTCTCTCTCTCTCTCTCTCTCTCTCTCTCTCTCTCTCTCTCTCTCTCCTCTCTCTCCTCTCTCTCTCTCTCTCTCTCTCGCTCGCTCGCTCGCTCGCTCGCTCGCTCGCTCTCTCTCTCTCTCTCTCTCTTCCTCTCTCTCTCTTCTTCTTCTTCTCTCTCTCTCTCTCTCTCTCTCTCTCTCTCCTCTCTCTCTCTCTCTCTCTCTCTCTTTTCTCTCTCTCTCTCTCTCTCTCTCTCTCTCTCTCTCTCTCTCTCTCTCTCTCTCTCTCTCTCTCTCTCTCTCTCTCTCTCTCTCTCTCTCTCTCTCTCTCTCTCTCTCTCTCTCTCTCTCTCTCTCTCTCTCTCTCTCTCTCTCCTTCTTGGGCGTTTTTCCTTTCAAGTAACAAAATCACATCTCATATTGATGCTATTTCACCCCTCCTGTTATTCTCTCTCAGGCTTTTATATTATAGCAAAAGGGGGGGGAACTTTTTACGTGTTGTTTGTTTAGTACATTCCTTGCCTACCCAAAACATCAACAAATATATCTTTGTTCTATTTGTAAATGCGGTGTTATCTTTCGTGTTTATCCTGACAAGAATATGAAAATGTGCTCTACACACCCACCCCCCCCACCCCACCCACCCACCCACCCACCCACCCACCCCCCCCCCCACCCACCCACACACCCACACACACACACACACACCCCACACACACACACACACACACACATCTCCCCTTCCTCCCCACCCAGAAAAAAAACCAATCCCTTTTCTGACCAAGTTTTCAGCGATAGTTGGACAGGCAGTCAGCGATATCGAAAGCTTTATCGACATTGCCTTAAAAACAACTTGGAGGGAATAATTGAACTTACGACTCTCACTACAGTCTTCTTCTCCTGTCTCAATGACCTTGCCTTCTATCCCTTCTTTCCCTTCCTTAAATTTCATCCACTTTATTTTCTTCTCTACCTTCTTTTTCTCCTACTATTTTCATCTCATTTCCTCCCCACCTTAATCCTTTCGTATTCTAATGATATTTTCTTTCTTTCATTCTTCTTTTTACCTGCATTCCCCTTTCGCATACTCGTGCCTCTTGTTAGCTCCTGGCTCTTTCTTTTCTATCTTAGGCTGTGCCTGGGCTCTCCGCCATATAGATTTTCGTTTTATATTTATTGACTTTTTCCTCTAATCTCTCTCCCTCACTCTCTCTCTCTTTCATGTTAGCTCTCTCTTCCTTTCTCAATAAACATTATTTCTTCTTGAATACGTGCAGGTCGTCACATTTCTGCATACATTCATTATATCTATCCTTTAATTATGCATTTTTTTCTATAACATTAATTTGCTAATGAAATATCGAAAGTCATTAGTGTAATAGCTCTCTTCTGCATTGCCTCCCGTCTTGCCTCCCCTTGTCATGTGTCAGCTACTGAAAACCAAGCATGTCCTCACAATTTAGACGCTTTATATCATTATTTTTCTCCCAGTAAATATCCTTCCATCTTATCTTTTCTATTGTACATATTAAACCTTCTTTCTTTGCAACTTCATTTTTCCTCTAATCAAATCCCTTTGTATTAATTTTCTTCTTCTCCTTTCTTATCCTCCCTCCCCCCTCCCTCCCTCCCCCCCTCCCTCCCTCCCCCCCTCCCCCCTCCTCTCATCCTCCTCCTCCTCCTCCTCCTCCTCCTCCTCCTTTCCCTTTTTCCCCTTCCTCCTCCTCCTTCTTTTCCACTTCCTCCCTCCCTCCACGATTTCCGCAAACAATCCCTCCGAGGCCCTCCTCCTCTTCCTCCTCCTCCTCCTCTTCCTCCTCTTCCTCCTCCTCCTCCTCTTCCTCCTCCCTCCTCCACCACTCCTGCTCTTTCCTCCTCCTCCACGATCACTGCAAACATCCCTCGTAGCTCCTCCACTACTGACCTAAAAACAAATGACTCGCGTAAAAGTGGGTGAGAACACAATCGAAACAAAATTAGGATTCCACCGCGAAAGTGTTAAAATCCCACAGCGGCGGAACATGGGCCGAGAAGGTAAGTGCGGAGAAGAGAGAGAGAGAGAAAAGAGAGAGAGAGAGAGAGAGAAAAGAGAGAGGAAGAGAGAGGGGAGGGGGAAGAGAGGGGGGAGAAGGGGAGGGGGGAGAGAGAGAGAGGAGAGGAGAGAGAAAAGGGGAAGGGGCAAGAGAAAAGAGAGAGAAGAGAAGAGGAGAGGAGGGGGAGAGAAAAGAGGGAGGGAGAGAGGAGAGGAGGAGAAGAGAGAGAGAGAGAGGAGAAAAGGGGGAGAGGAGAGAGAGAGGGGAGAGAAGGGGAGGGAGAGAGAGAGGGGGAGGGGGAAAAGAGGGGAGAGAGGAGAGGGGAGAAGAGAATTAGATAAGCCTTTTAATGTTTGGGGAATGGAAAAAGATAGGAATGCACACAGAAAGAAGAGCCCCGGGCCCCAGAAAAAAGATGAAGGAAAAGGAAATAAGGGAAGGAAAAAGATTCGGAAAACGAGGAAAGGAAGGAAAGAAAGTGGGAAGAATGAAAAGGGGGCGAAATGAGGAATAAACAGAGAAAAAAATAACTTACATGACTGGAAAAAAGACAGAACATCAACAGGTACAGAAAATGCCCTTTGTGCGAAAAGATAAAATCGAAATGAGGAAAAATTAATTTTTATAACGGAAAAAAATTGGAAAAAAAAAAGTTAAGAAAAGAAAAGCGCGGGTAAATTTTTTTTCAACAAAAAACACAACAAAAAACAAACACCAAAACAAAAAACACAAAAAAAACAAGAAAAAACGGTAAAACAAAAGAAAAATACACCAAAAAAAACAACACAACACACACACACACACACCCCACACACACACACATTAAACACACAAAACAACCAAAACAAAGTTTAAAACAAACCACAACAAACAAACCCAACACAACCCCCCCCCCCCCCCCTTCCCTTTCCACACCATGTCTTCCCCGATTTCTGCCCGTCTTCTCTCCTCTTCTCTCTCTCTCTCTTCCTCTCTCTCCCCTCTCATCTTCTCTCACACAACCCCTTCCTCTCCTCTCCCTCTCTCTCTCCCTCCCCCTCCTCTCTCTCTCTCTCTTTTCTCCTCTCATCTCTCCTCCTCCCCCCCTTTTTTCTCTCTCTCTTCCTTTCCNGAGGGAAGGGGGAGGGGGGGGCCTGGGTGTGGTGTGAGGGGGGACAGTTAGTAAGGGACGGGGGGGGGAAAAAGGGGGAGTGTTAGGGGGGGGGAGGATGGCTAAAGGGGGGGGGGACAATTAGCAAGAAGGGGGGGGGTTTAGATGATTATAAATGAATAAAAAAAAATGGGCTATGAGTAAAAAGTAGATAGACACAACACATTCTAACAACCACACATAATCATCGACAAACTTTTTTTGGAGCCCGTCTTAGTATTTCTATTTTTTATTTTCACTAAAAAACATGTAGGGTTAGGAAAAACACACAAAAACCATCTAATAACTATATATCGCAACTACAATATCTATCTTTTATCTATCATCACAAACCATCTACCTTTTCTATCTCAACTACAACATCTACCTATTATTTCATACAAACTATCTACCTATTATCTATTCAATACAACTTTTATTTTTATCTATCATCACAAACTATTACCTATTATCTATCTCAACAAATACCTATTATTATCTAATCACACAACTATCCCCAAAGTATTATCCAACTACAACATCTATTTTTTATCTATCATCACACAACACACCTGTATCTATTAAACAAAAAAAATATCTTTTATTATCTATCATCACACAACTATCTCCATTATCTTCAACTAAAAACTATTTTTTATCTACCCAACTACAACTACTATCTTTTATCTTCTCAAACAACATCTCCTATTATCTATTCAACTACAACTATCTACTATTATCAAAACTATTCCTTTAAAGAAATATACATATAAAAGAATTTATTATAAGGCACAAACAAATCCAGAACTAGATTAAACTGCAGGGGGATCTCTCCCCCATTCAAAATTTACTTTTTAGAGGATCTGAAGGATCGGTGAAGGTTGGGGAAAAAGAAAGACCACTAAAAGGGCGGAAAGGACTCTAGAATTTTACACAAACAAACATTAGAAACAGCTTATTACTCATCCCCGTCAAGCAACCAAACCAGACAGCAGCGTGGATCCCTCCTTTAAGACGCCCCACAGGGCTGGCGGTGCTTTCCCAAACGCTCGCCCCTTCACCCCCGACCAAGGGATATAGAGGAAAGGAAGGTGGAGTCCTATGAAGCAAAAAATCCCTTTTCCATGCACTTGTTTTCGTTAGATGGCGCTACCGTCGCCTTTCGGGGAATGTAAACAAACAGACCCACAAGGCCCAATGGCTACTGACCCCAAAGACGCAAGAATGCCCCCGGCCGCCTCCGCTATTGTTTACTGTGGTGGAAAAAAGAGACGAAAAACACCCTGGAGTGAGGCTGCAGTTTTTCCCCGAAAGATGCAGAAGGTATGAAGGTGCGGACCCCCAAGCTAGGTGGTGTGGTTACATTGGTTAGGGGGGTTAGGTTAGTTTGTCGAGTGGGGCATTTGTGCAGTAGTTCGTATAAAAGTTTTTTCGTACCCCAGTAGATTCGTACCCAAAAAAGTTTTTCCTATACAAACCATAGTGTTTGTACACTCAGCTCATTTGAAAGTGGTTTGTACATGACAAACCTTTTTTGGGTTTTTGTGATTAAAAAAATATATATATAATATATAATATATATATTATATATTATATAAAATTATATATTATAAAAAAAATATATATATATTATATATTATATATATTATATATATATATATATATATATATATATATTTATATTTGTTTTGTAAGCACGTATTACCTTCTCAAACATTTAGTTTGATAATCTTCGTAGCCCCTTTAGCACGGGGAGATTGGGTAGATGTGGCAGCAGGGGAGGAAGCTCTACCATTACTAGGGGAAAAATGGCACACAGGGGTTTTTGTACAGACTTGCATTTTTGTTATCAAACCCCATCTATTTTAAGGGGTGTTTTTATTCTTTTAAATGGTTCCACCCCTATCAGGTATTGGAAAAAGTTTTTATTTTCTCTCTCAATGATATGGCTTTAGCATGCAGGAAACAAATCAATTTTTCTAATTTGTCAGGATTTTTATGAATTTTGTTTTGACAGATTTGTTTTGACACTGATTGGAGTGCTGCCAAAACCCCCAGTACCAGTCACAGCCCCCCACCACATAAGCCAACCCACAGCCTCCCACCACATAAGCCCAGCCACACCCTCCCACCATATCAGTCACACCACAGCAAATGAAGGTATGAGAGTTAAAATTTTAAAACATTTTGCATATTTTTAGTTCACTTATGAATTATAGTCTGAATGAAATTATCCCTTGTAGACAAATTTCGTATACAGTCTCAGAAAGATATCAACAAGAGTGGTTTTCAGGTGGTCCCAGGAGCCTCTGCTTCCCTCTTCCATGGTGCCCCCTCCAGCAGCACCAGTTCCCTCACCCACATCCATGCTGTAGAGGGTAAAAAACTCATCGAGTATTTCCTTTCTTAAAATATGATAACCCCAGTTGCTAGTGTTTTTTTATTATTGTACTGTATTTCTTTTTATCCCAAAAACTGTCAAACAACCTTTCTCCTCACTTCAATCTCACAGCCCCTATTTCTTTACCCACTTCCTATTCACCATCTTAATTTCCTTCCATACTGCTAATTCACCTCTTTTCAGCAGAACATAATGAAAAATTTTTGCAATTAGTATTTTAACTAACAACAAATTTTTTCAACAGATGGGGAACAGCAAACAGAGTGGGGTCCCCCGGGGATGTCCAACCCTAAAAAATGCCCCAAAAGTGTAGTTTTTGGGAATATTATTTTGCTGTTCTCTCAAGATGATTTTGTTTTAAGTGACTATAAATCATAGGATTTTTTTTTGCATATATATTTGTAAAATTTTTAATTTCTATATCCCCCGGGCGTTCACTTTTGCATTTTCCCCTTTTTCCACACTATCTCCCAACACTATATCCCCCCATTTATCAGGGGGTCATCCTTCCACCCAGCATATATTCACACATATATATCCTTTCATCTACTTTCCCCCTTTTTTTTCAAGGTGTCCTCTTTTTACCTTTTCAGTGTTCTGTGCTTCACCACCATCCCCTTTCCCCACAGCTCTTTCCCTTCTCAATTACTAACATATCAGCAATATCCAATACATTTATAGTACAAATTATGTTAGAAAAGTTATGCTTATTAAACAATTGTAAACTTTCCATATTCTCAGGGACACCAAAAAGAAGCCCCTAGAAACAATCTACAGGCTGGTAGCGAATAAGCAAAAGGGGGGAGGGAGGCTTTTAAAAAAACCCCACCGCGATAGCGAGGGTTTTTGAAAATTTTTTGGCCCCGGAGGTGCTGATTTTTTTAAAAAGGACTCATATTTTTTTTGTGACCTTGTCCCCTTAGTATCCTTATGGGTACTTTCCATTTATCCCTTTCTTTAAACAAAACTTTTTAAAAACCCCTTTGTTTTTTTCACCGGGAAAGCATTTTCTCAGTTTTAACCCTTTAATTATCATCCAAATTCATTGTCTCTTGTGTTTTCTGATCTCCCAGACTGCGTTAGGAACACTTGGGGGTTTCAATATTTTCAGTTTCCTTTCTGCCCCCATACAGCCCTAAACGTAACAGGGCCGTCTTTCTGCTTAGCTCCCGTCCCACCCCTCTCTGCCTAGGACTGTTATTTTGACGCTATAAGCTTTTCCCTCGATCCTATATTTGTTGCATTCCACAATGACATGTTCTCCCGTTTCTTTCGCTTCCCCTGTAGCTACAATCGGGTTTCTCCGTTCCCTTTTCCCTTCCCCGTTGATTCCAAGGTGCCGTTTTTGCTTTGTAGGGAATTTAATCCCCCAGTCTCCTACATGCCAGGTCCCCCCCGGGTTTTCGTTTCCACCGTACCACGCAACTTTGTTTTCCCTGCCCTTTCCCCTCCTGCCATTTAACTAGCCCATTTTTCAATTTTCTTTTTGATATCTCTTACTCATTTTCCTTTTCTCCCCTTTTTCCCATCTCTAGTTCTTTTTCCCGGGTGGTACTTGACTTTTTTCCTGTGATATTTTTTTTTCCCCCACTATCTTTATAAGTCTAAATTTTTCTTGTGGAACACATTTTTCCCTTTAATTATCCTTCCCTAAAGGGATGCTCCACCCCATTTTCCCCCCTTGGCCTCTACACAGTGCTCCTACAAGCTCCTGACCCCATCTCCCTACGTTTTTGACCCTTTTCCCAAGTGATGATTTTCCCCCCCCGTACTGGTCACTTTGACCCATACAGACAATAGGGTACAGTCACCCCCTCCATAAAAATCCTGCCTACTTCATATGTATTTTGGGCTGTTTCCCCATTTTTTAATCATCTATCATCCTCCTTGCCGCCTTCATTTAAATTTCCCCGCTTTCACCGCCACCCTTCTTGTATACTTCCATTCCTAGTTAACATATGTATTATCTACTACTTTTAGGACATTTTCTGAAGCAGCACGACTCCCACCTTCACTGTTAAACTCCATGACTTACATTTCATTTTACTAAACTTCAGGTCCCCTTTCCCTTCCGACTTGTTGTTATGTGTAAAATCTCCCCCATTTCATCCTTACTTTCTGCCATCAATACTACATCATAGCAAGGCAGGCATCCTAATTCTCTCCTCCAATTTTTATCTTTTCGGACTTTTGATTCCACGAGGTTTTCCCCTAAATAAGATTAAATAAGTTGGGGACATGACAGACCCGTTAACTCCATATTTTTACCATTCCCCCTCTGCCTTTTCCCGAACCCCCTTTTCCCCCCTAAAAAACTTGTTTTTCCCCTATCCACAATTTTAATTTCTCATTTATAACATTTCAAAAACCTTTGGGTTTGTATGTTTAGACAGCATGGGCCATAATTGGCTATGTCCCCCTTTTCTTTTTCCCCCTCCTTTGTGTATTAGGGTCACTTGCCTTTTTCCAGTCCTGGGCAGCAGCCTTGCTCCACAGTCCAATTTTATATATTGCCTTTTTACCATTTCTCCTCTATATTTAACAAACTCCCCCATAGCCCATCTGTCTTGCGTTTGCCGTCTTCAAAACTTTTAGTACCTTTTTACCCCTCCCAAGCTCAATTAGGTACTGTTTCCCCATTTCTCCTTTCACTTATCAAATGTTTTCCTTTGCTCACTTCCATGTCCTTTTAATTACTTTTCCCATACCCTTCTATTAATGATTTATTTCATCCCCTTCCGTATGTTTCCCTCTATTTAATTTAACTTTTGGTTTAACTCTCGTCCCCGAGGTTTCTTTTTGTGTTTTCCACCTTCATTTTTTCCCCCTTCCCCCGAGGTAAACTGTTTAGTTTTTTTGCTGCGTCAACAAGAGTTTATCTAAATTTTTATTTAAATTTTTTTTCATTGCTTTTTCAATGTGTTCTTGCAAGTGCCTCTCTTTGTGTACTGTGGTACTGCATGACGTATTAGGTTTTTCTTTCTATTTTCCCCCCATATAATGTTTTCCCCCCTTGTTGCAATGCTTTAACTGCACAATGTGCTTACCCTATATATTGTTTTTTTAAAAAGATATTTGAATTTTGTATTTAATTTATTTTTAATTTTTATTTATTTATTTTTTGTTTATGTCACCTCATAACTTTTGGGATTTGGTATCGTCCCCTTTTTTCCCCCAGATCTGAGGAAACAAAAAGGTTTGTGTGTTTGTTACGCATGTTACTCAGAATGGTTCCATTTAATTTCCCTTTCAGTAGCTCTAATGCTTATAAATTGCTATATTTGTATTGGTTTTAGTCGTACCAAATTTTGTTGCCTGTTTGGGCCCTTTTAAGTATGCTAAAAAACTTTTGCTTTTTTGCTTTTTGGGTTTTCAACAGTATGATGATAGCATAACGTTTCCACACCCTTGCTCAAGGTTTTAACTAAAACTTTGAGTGTTTTTGTCATGTGGGGCAGATGTTTTGCAACAAACTCATGTGTTTTCTCTGTATTTTATCACGTGTCTTTTACTGCTGCCATTTAAAGCAGATATTAGTTCGATGTTTTGTGATCTTGTTAAAGCAAAAACTTGTGTTATCTCCCGCAATGATTGCAATTTAATAGGGGAGGGGTTTTCTGTTGTCATGTAGTGCATGTAAAAGAGAATGATTACGTTTGCTTTGTATTAAATAATCAAGATTGCATCATGTTCTACATGATTTTTAAACCCCAAAAGTACATAGAAATTTTAATAAAATTTGGTAATATTTTGCTTTATATAATTATTTTCCTTTTCAAAAATATATCCAAAAATTTTATTTTTTGAGTTTTTAACCTTAACCTTTAAAAAAAATAACATTTTTTTGGGTAGTATAATATATAATATATAGAGGGAAATGCAGGGATATTATGAGCATTTGAGTTTCCCCTCGATTCCGTACGTCCTAATGTTTTCCCCTGCTTGTCTTTACCACTATCCCCCGGGTTTGAGGCGTGCATGCGGTTCGAAACTTTACTACAGGGAAAACCCTTCCTTGTCCTCTATATTTCCTTTCCCGGACTGAAGCATTGAAAAGAGTTTGGTTTTTTTCTCCCAGGTTATGATTTGGTTTTGTTGATGTATTGTATTTATGATGTATAAGAAAAATTTAAGAGGAATAGCCCCTATACGAATCATCATTTTTAGCCGGGCCCCCAAAAAAACGTGCCTTTAAAAAATCAAGTACAAAATTATACATTGACTACGGATAAAAAGTTCCCTAAAAGGGGCAAAAAAAACATTTCCTCTCTCTTCTCTCTCTCTCTCTCTCTTCTCTCTCTCTCCTCTCTTCCTCTCTCTCTCTCTCTCTCTCTCTCTCTCTCTCTTCCCCTTTTCTCTCTCTCTCCCTTTACTATATAATGAAAATAATGACTCATGACATTTTTTTACCCGATTTGGCTTACCGTCAGCCACCCTCCCCCCCCCATTAGATCCCCCCCGCCCCGCTCCCCCCTAACACCCTCCCGTCCCCCCTCCCCATTCCAAGTCCGTACGGCCCCGGCCAAGGTACGTCCCCGTACCATTCCAAGAGTAGTAGTAGTAGTAGTGGTAATAGTAGTAGTTGTAGTAGTAGTAGTGGTAGTAGTAGTAGTAGTGTTTGAGTTAAAGTTAAAAGCGAGAGAGAGAGAGGGGTGAAAAAATACCATTCCAAGAGTATAGTAGTAGTAGTAGTAGTAGTAGTAGTAGTAGTAGTAGTGGTAATAGTAGTAGTAGTTGTAGTAGTAGTAGCAGTAGTAGTGTTTGAGTTAAAGTTAAAAGCGAGAGAGAGAGAGGGGTGAAAAAATACCATTCCAAGAGTAGTAGTAGTAGTAGTAGTAGTAGTAATAGTAGTAGTGGTGGTAATAGTAGTAGTAGTAGTTGTAGTAGTAGCGTAAAACCCGAACATTACGAAATTGGAATGCAACTTTTCAGGGACAGCAGAGTCACTGTGACAAAGGACGGGCAGCGGCATTTGGGAGCTGTGATTGGAACACCGGAATTCAAGCAGAAATATGTGGAGGTGAAAGTATCAGAGTGGGTGAAAGAGGTGGGCGTCTTGTCCGACATAGCCAAGACAGAACCACACGCAGCTTACTCAGCATTCACACATGGCCTACAACATCGATGGAGCTTCGTCAAGCGCACCATCCCAGGCATCAGCCATCTCCTCAGACCGTTGGAAGAATCCATCAGGAAAACCTTCCTACCAGCACTGTTAAAAACTAATTTCATCATAGGAAATGACGTGAGGGAGCTGCTGTCACTTCCACCAAGACTGGGTGGGATGGGGATCACGTCCCCTGAAAAAATGGCTGAGGAAGAAAACCGTGACTCCATCCACCTCACTAGGTCCCTCACCGAAAAAATCATAGCTCAAGACGCAAAGGGAGAAACTGACCAGAATGCGGTCTTGGAGCTAAAGAAAACCATGTCTAGAAACAGACAGAATGCACAAGTGGAAAGATTGCAACACCTAAAAGACGTCATGCCAATCGACACCGTGAAGAAAATTCACATTGCACAAGGAAACGGGAGCGTCCAACTGGCTAACATGCTTGCCTATCAGAGCTAAAGGCTTCAGCCTCGACAAACAAGAATTCGTAGATGCCGTTGCTCTGAGGTATGGCTGGCCAGTGGAGGGGCTACCCAAAACCTGTGTATGTGGAGATCCAAACAGCGTCGACCATACAATGACATGTAAAAAGGGAGGATTCGTGTGCATCAGACACGATGAGGTGAGAGAAATTTGACGGCCAGCATGCTCAGGGAGGTATGCCGCGACGTCACCACCGAACCAACCCTCCTCCCCCTGAATGGCGAACACGTGCAGTACAGGACGGCCAACACCACAAACGATGCCCGAGTGGACGTAAGTGCTCGTGGTTTCTGGACCAGAGGACAGAGAGCGTTCATGGACATCAGAATCTTCGATCCAATGGCCGCCTGCTACCAGAGGATCCCACTGGAAGCTGCTCACCAAAAGAATGAACGGGAAAAAATCAGGAGTTATGGAGATAGGATCCGAAATGTAGACCACGGCACCTTCACACCCCTGGTTTTCACTACGTCAGGCGGGATGGGCCCCAAGGCCAAGTGCTTCTATTCAAGACTAGCAGATGTAATGGCAGAAAAGAAGCACCAGCCAAGGGCCACGTTGTCGCCTGGATGAGGTGCCGTCTCTCCTTCTCCCTGCTCAGGTCTGCCCTCTTATGTCTCAGGGGTACTAGATACTCCACCCCCACAACCATCGATTTAGACGGCCTGAACTACCAGGCCACTGTAGTGGAGAGCGGCATATTAGTGTAGATGACGGAGAGAGGAGAGTAAGTAGTGGATAAGTAGTAGTAGCCTATGGTTGGATGCCACAGTCAGTAGCGATCAGAGTTGGGGCTACTGGCCTCCAGTTAATGGAGTCCGCAAATAAACAATCGGTGGAGGTATCTTGTAGTAGTAGTAAAAAAAAAAAAAAAAAAAAAAAAGTTGTAGTAGTAGTAGCAATAGCAGTAGCAGTAATAGTGTTTGAGTTAAAGTAATCATCCAGACCCATTTTTTTTTGCCTAATTATGTTGAATTATGATTCAAAACACCTAATCCACCAAAAATAATTGATTTCCAGGCCTTATTTCCGTAAAAATACGACTTTTGTAAAAAGCGCGCGAAAAAAAAAATCTTCCTTCCAACAGGACTACGACTGTTATTGATGACGTCAGAAGAGGAACGCTCCAATGTAAACATCTGTCTGACACCTGTCGGCAAATGTTATGATGAGCGATTGTACTTAGGTGTCAGACAGTGAATCTGTCGCTGTGACAGATCTAGAGTACGATGCTCAATCTGAGACCGAAATAAATGACGCTGCTCGCGTATACTATGAGGAAAACGAACCTCAGATTGTGATGGGCTACGCTATGGTGTGTGGCTACGGAATGTGTGGGTGGGTGGGGGGTGATGTAGACAGTGTGACATGATAGGCAAGGGAGTGTTGTTGACTGGTTTGTGTTGCAGACTGCCGTACAAGGCTACGCTATGGTGTGTGGCTACGGAATGTGTGGGTGGGTGGGGGGTGATGTAGACAGTGTGACATGACAGGCAAAAGGGACTCCAGTGTTGGTGATGGTTGGTTGAGTG
>JACEEZ010010747.1:14455-55924 GCA_016584305.1 Chionoecetes opilio | reverse complement strand
TTTTTGAGCGGTTAAAAACGGCTGACTGGATGCAAAAAGTGACAACATAATGTTGATACACACGATAATGGCTATACTCTAACTACATCAAATCAGGAATGATGAAATGGTCTGGACGATTACTTTAAGTCGCCAGGACAACTTTTTTTTCAGTTTACAGACGTGTGGTGGCGTTAATACTTACATTTCTACATCCATGATTTCAGGAAAGTTAGAAGGGATTATCTGGAGAGTCTGTGTCATTTTGTGTTTTCATCTGTGTCATAGTATGGCTATAAATGAACAAATTATAAAAATATCTACAAAGTGGCTATCAACAGTAGAGTCGCCATCTAGTGTTTATTTACTGAGTGTCGTACCGCCGTCGTCGTCGCCCGAAAAAAAAATGCGTACTGAAATTTGAAACTGTATATACTTGCAGCTACAAAGCATAAAACAACGCTGAAACAGGGTAGATTATACAGTCATGATATAAACTACTGTGTAACATCTTCAGGGGCACATAAAAACCAGTAGTGATGCTATAATTCGTAATATTTGGCGGCTGGCGACATCACTGCAGGTGGCGGCTTGACTGTTATCTACGGTACTACTACTACTACCACCACCACCACCACTATAACTATAATAGGTGTCTTGCACTGACGTCACGACCTAGCGTCTTCAAGCCAAATGCCGCCGTCTTCAAGCCAAATGTCGCCCGTCGAAGCGAGCTGGAGGACCAACAAACTCCACTTGCCGCCCGTGTTTGCCAGCTTATGGTAATTTTCCCCTACCAAATATATGTTTATCAGTATAAGATATACTGTTGTCTTCGGAAATGTTTGTTCTATAATATTATCAAATAAAAAACCGTAAAACACACTAAAGAAAGGCCATTATGAGACTCTCAAGAAATATGAGTTCACGTTCGTTTTCAGAAACACCAACTACTTTTTCTTGGCCTACAATAGGTGCTTGTTCTAATGGTGCTAGTTTTATTTTGCGCAAACCAAAAAAAAAAATGAACAAAAAAATGAAACCTAACCTAACCTTATGTTTTAATGAAACCTAACCTAACCTTACAGGTTTTAAAGAAACCTAACCTAACCTTAACCACAAAATATACATTTTTTTTTTTTTTTTTTTGGTTTGCGCAAAATAAAACTAGCACCATTAGAACAAGCACCTATTGTAGGCCAAGAAAAAGTAGTTGGTGTTTCTGAAAACGAACGTGAAACTCTCCTCCATTATTACCTTCTGATCTCCCAACACTGCGTTAGGAACACTTTGGTGAGGTTTACAATACTTTCAGTTTCCTTTCTGTCCCCATACTATCTACTTCAGCTCCCTTCACACATTCCATAATGGAACCACGATAGCGCCAATAATGCAATCCGCAGCGCCGTCATGGTACTAATTATGGGTCGGTCCATCATGACATCATGATATTCTTTTATTACTTACTTGTTTACTTGTTTCAAGTTTAGAGGGTGATGCCTCACAGTCGTGGTGGTCCACCGCTGCTTGTAGTCTTGGTGTCCCTGTGTAGAAGGTCCACTTGATCTACGATTGAGTTGGGGGCTCGACAGCGGGCAGTGTAGCCAGGCACTGGGGGCTCATCTGGTAAGGTCCTGAGGAACCTGTCTAGAGCGGCCTTGAATGTGTCCACACTGCACCCACTGACGCCTCTCACTTCCTTAGGTAGAACCTTGAATGTTCTTGGTCACACACATAGTGTCTTATAAGATAGGGAGGTGGGGGAGCGGCGACGGTTGAAAAAAGTTACCCCCCCCCTCCCCCCCAAACACCATTATTATAAGGGATGACATTAACACTTAAACGGCGTTGGATGATGCGACCGTGGGACGCATATTAAGTATATAGGAATAAGCCCAAACATACAAAAATCAATGAAAATCTATTGAAAGAAAAGAAAAAAATGAAAAATTCCTTCAATCCCAGTCACCTTACTTATCTCCTTGACCTGAGGAGGCTGAGGGATTATCCCCATGCCCCGTCCACACCCAGGCAGCTGGGGCAGAAATTCTACCTAGCTAATGCAGTCACACGGTGGTGTTAATTAATGGGGTCAAATCTCGCTCACTCTCATTTCCCTATCCGCCCATCCACGCACGCCACGCTCTCACTCAATCATTCACCTACCCGCCCATCCACCCACGCCCTCACTCACTCACTCACTCACTAACCGATCCACGCCCTGACTCATTTCTGCAACACCCCTCCAACCCACTCACTCCCTCACTCCCTCTTGAATTAACCCACCCACACTACTCCCTCAATCACTTATTCACGAATCCATCCCCGCCTTCACTACCACCCACCCACCCACGCCCTCACCTACTCACTCACTCACCATGAACGAGGTTGAAGTGAAGTGATTATATATATATATATATATATATAATATATATATATATATATATATATATATATTATATATATATATATATATATATATATATATATATATTATATATAAAATCTATAATATAATCTATTATATAAAATAGATTTATAAAATAAAAATCGAACTTTCGTCCAGTACTGACTAAACAAACAATCGACCTCTTCTATGCCCTTAAATACCGAAACTACCGGACCGACTAACTACATCCGCTGGGTCCGAGTGATGACTAACTGACGAAATGTCCCTCCCGACCTCGCCTCCCCCCCTCTCTCTCTCTCTCCTCTCTCTCTCTCTCTCTCTCTCTCTCTCTCTCTCTCTCATCTCTCTCTCTCTCTCTCTCATTATCATCATTATTACTATTATTTTTGTAATTATTATTGTTTTATTAATAATAATTAGCAGTCGTAGTAGAATTCCTATCAAAAGCAGTTTGGGTGGATGGGTAGGGTTTGGTGAGAGGGAGGGAGGGAGGCTTGATAAGGCCTGCCTCAGAATTCACACTTAATTCTCCAAGGGATACATTTTGTCGACAACCATCTATCTCACTTGTCACTACTCACACACACACACACACACACTCACACACACACACACACACACACACACACACACACACACTAATGGTTACTCAATATACAATTTAAATTCGTTTCATTATAATTAGTCATTCATAAACAATCAATGATCTGAAAACTACCATTCAAATATATTTGTGTATTTTTTTTTTATCTCTACCAAAGAAAAAACTTTTTTGGGTTTTATATGATTAACTTAAATGATGGAGATACCAGTCTGACTTACCCCCTCCCCCACCACCCCGTCCCACCCTTCAACGTGACGCCTAACCGAAATTTTAACCGACAAACAAACACAAGTGTGTGTGTGTGTGTGTGTGTGCGTGTGTGTGTGTGTGTGTGTCTGTGTGTCTCCGTCATAACGTGGCTGGTTCTCTCTCTCTCTCCCTCTCTCTCCCTCCATCCATCCCCACCAACCCCTACCCACACAAACTACTATTGATAAGAGGGATAGGGGGGGGAAATTGAAATGGGGGCGCCAATATATATATATATATATATATATATATTATATATATATATATATATATATATATATATATATATATATATATATATATAGATAGATAGATAGATAGATAGATAGATAGATAGATAGATAGATAGATAGATAGATAGATAGATAGATAGATAGATAGATAGATATGATAGATAGATAGATTATATTATATATATATATATATATATATATATATTATATATATATATATATATATATATATATATATATATTATATATAGATTTATTCTATTTATTCTAGATGTATATATTATAATATATATATATATATATATATATATATATAATATATTATATATATATATATATATATATATATATATTTATTTATTATATATACATCTATAATAATAGAATAAATCTATATATATATTATATATATATATATATATATATATATATATATATATATATATATATATAATAATATAAGCGAAAGTGTGTCCGTCTGTCTGTGTGTGTGTGTGTGTGGTATAGGTTCCGCCCCCGTGGCGCAATCACCTCATATGGCACATTTTTGGAACCGGGTTGACCAGGGGAAGGTCATAAGCCCACTTATCAGATGATTCGATCACTTTTTTTTTTTTTTTTTTTTTTAGCAGCCTATTAGCGATAATTGTGAAAAAAAAAGTGGGTTGCGAGAATTGAGGAAACCTTGATGTAGGGTGATGGGTAATGGTGAGTGAATGGGTGGGGTGATGGGTAATGCGTGTGGGGTGATGGGGAGTGAATGGGGGGGGGGGGTGATGGGTTGGGGGTGATGGGTGATGGGTGAGGGAATAGGTGGGGGGTGATGGGTAATGGTAAATATAAGCGAAAGTGTGTCTGTCTGTCTGTGTGTGTGTGTGTGTGTGTGTGTGTGTGTGTGTTGTGTGTGTGTGTGTGTGGTATAGGTTCCGCCCCCGTGGCGCAATCACCTCATATGACACATTTTTGGAACCGGGTTGACCAGGGGAAGGTTTTAAGCCCAAGTATGAGATGATCCGATCACTTTTTTTTTTTTTTTAGCAGCCTATTAGCGATAATTGTGAAAAAAAGTGGGTTGCGAGAATTGAGGAAACCTTGATGTAGGGTGATGGGTAATGGGTGAGTGAATGGGTGGGGTGATGGGTAATGGGTGTGGGGTGATGGGTGTGTGAATGGGTGGGGGGTGATGGGTAATGGGTGGTGAATGGTTGGGGGGTGATGGGTAATGGGTGAGTGAATGGGTGGGGGATGATGGGTAATGGGTGAGTGAATGGATGGGGGGAATACATACATTTCTACATCCATGATTTCAGGAAAGTTAGAAGGGGCTATCTGGAGAGTCCGTGTTTGGTGGGCCTATATAATATAATATATATATATATATAAGAGAGAGAGAGGAGAGAGAGAGAGGAGAGAAAAGAGAGAGAGAGAGAGAGAGAGAGAGAGAGAGAGAGAGAGAGAGAGAGAGAGAGAGAGAGATGAGAAAAGAGAGGAGAGAGAGAGAGAGAGAGAGAGAGAGAGAGAGAGAGAGAGAAGAGAAGATTGATTGATTATAGTTTTAAGGCGCCGCAACTGCGGGGTTATTGACGCCTGCTTACAAAAGATACATGTAAAGTAAAACTAGAAAAACAAAATTTAAGATAGAATAAAAATATTGAAAATTGCGAAATACATAAAAGAACAAGAGTACATTAAAAACAACCACAAGTTAATATTAAAAACATCATAACTTGTTGAGAAGGCCAGCCCTCTCAATAAATGTATGGACTTCATGTCCCGGAGAGAAACACCTCTCTCCCAATGCCAGGGAGAGACGGTAAGCACCGTCCGACCCGCGACACCGGGACAAAAATTGCACACGTAGGTCCCCAAGACTGGGACACTCGACCAGCAAGTGCCGCACAGTTAAGGGGACCAAACAATCATCACAGTAAGGAGGGTGGCCCCCCTCCATGAGGAACCCATGGGTATATAGAGTGTGACCAATACGCAATCGTGCCAAGGCAGTCTCCCATCTCCGGGAGAGACCGCAGTAGCTCCAGTCCTCGATACTTTGGCGGATGGTGCGCAGTTTATTTTGCCCTATAGTAATCCAACGTTCTTGCCAACTGTTGTGAACTGATCTATGGATTGCCGAGCGTAGGTCCGTAGCCGGCACTGCAAAATGTGATAGAGCTGGTCTTTTAGCCGCAGCTTTTGCCAAGGCATCAGCTTCCTCATTACCGGCAACACCTACATGTGCCGGTACCCAACAAAAGCTGACCGTCCGGCCTCGCCTCTTGAGCAGATAAAGCCATTCCAGGATGGCATTGACCAGCGGATGAGGAGAGTTAAAATTACATAGTGATTGAAGAACACTACAAGAATCACTAAAAATTGTAAAAGAAACATCCGGAAGGGCAAAAATAATCATGAGAGCATATAAAATAGCACTTATTTCAGCCGTAAAAACAGATGAAACACTTGGAAGGCTGACGCCTTTGTTAAACGATGGGAATACGACACCGTATCCAACTCCTTCGTCTGATTTGGAACCATCAGTAAAGACAGGGACCGAACTCTGATGTGTGCAAAAGTGGTCTAAAAACTGGGCACGCTCAGCCTGAGGAGGTAAAGACCCTTTTGAGAGCGGAAGGCTTTTGCAAAAGGACACTTCTGGGAGAAGCCATAGACCGACTGTTGTAGGCCTATGCGGGCAGATCCGTAAAGCAGGGAAGGATAGCGTCTCCATAATAGCTGTCAATCGGAAGCCAAGGGGCTTTGGTAAGCTTCTTCGCCCATGGTAAAGTTGCGATCCTGAATCACAAGACACAGCACGGCAAGCTATTGAGTCAGGGAGGCGTTGGAGGCGATACCAACATCTTAACAGGAGGGACTGGCGTTGAAGATCTAATGGGAGGACACCAGCATCCACCAATAGACTTGGGATGGGAGAAGACCTGAACGCCCCGGTTGCCAGACGGACACCAGCATGATGTACCGAATCCAGCATCCGCAGTCGAGTGGGTGTGGCAGAGGAGTACACTTCACATCCATATTCAAGCTTCGAAAGGATAAGTGAGCGGTGAAGATAGAGGAGTGTAGCGCGATCAGCCCCCCAGCTGGTGTGCGAGAGGACTTTCAGTAGATCCATGGTCCGGAGACAGTCAGTCTTGAGAGCACGAAGGTGAGGCACCCAAGTCAGTCTATTGTCAAAAATGAGCGCTTTCCGCCGTGTTGTGATATTTTGGCCCAAAAAAAGCCATATATTTCATTTATGGTGCATTTCTCAGCAAAAAGAATATGAGTACAGTGATATGTAGCCTATATTGCATCCAAAGCTTCATAATACCCCGTGTTTTAGGTGTGAGTAAATGGGTCCATTATACATTGACATACCGTATAAAAAGTTCCATAAAAGTGGCAAAAAATACATTTCTCTCTCTCTCTCTCTCTCTCTCTCTCTTTACTATATAATGAAAATAATGACTCATGACACTTTACATTACCAGTATTAGGCTTACCGTCAGCCACCCTCCCCCCTATTAGATCCCCCCGCCCCGCTCCCCCCTAACCCCCTCCCGTCCCCCCTCCCCATTCCAAGTCCGTACGGCCCCGGCCAAGGTACTACGCCCCCGTACCATTCCAAGAGTAGTAGTAGTAGTAGTGGTAATAGTAGTAGTTGTAGTAGTAGTAGTGGTAGTAGTAGCAGTAGTAGTGTTTGAGTTAAGGTTAAAAGCGAGAGAGAGAGGGGTGAAAAAATACCATTCCAAGAGTAGTAGTAGTAGTAGTAGTAGTAGTAGTAGTGGTAATAGTAGTAGTGGTAATAGTAGTAGTAGTTGTAGTAGTAGTAGCAGTAGTAGTGTTTGAGTTAAAGTTAAAAGCGAGAGAGAGAGAGGGGTGAAAAAATACCATTCCAAGAGTAGTAGTAGTAGTAGTAGTAGTAGTAGTAATAGTAGTAGTGGTGGTAATAGTAGTAGTAGTTGTAGTAGTAGTAGTAGCAGTAGCAGTAGCAGTAATAGTGTTTGAGTTAAAGTAATCGTTCAGACCCTTTTTTTTTTGCCTAATTATGTTGAATTATGATTCAAAACACCTAATCCACCAAAAATAATTGATTTCCAGGCCTTATTTCCGTAAAAATACGACTTTTGTAAAAAGCGCGCGAAAAAAAAAAATCTTCCCTCCAACAGGACTACGAATGTTATTGATGACGTCAGAAGAGGAACGCTCCAATGTAAACATCTGTCTGACACCTGTCGGCAAATGTTATGATGAGCGATTGTACTTCGGTGTCAGACAGTGAATCTGTCGCTGTGACAGATCTAGAGTACGATGCTCAATCTGAGACCGAAATAAATGACGCTGCTCGCGTTATACTATGAGGAAACGAACCTCAGATTTGAGGCTACGCTATGGTGTTGTGCTACGGAATGTGTGGGTGGGTGGGGGGTGATGTAGACAGTGTGACATGACAGGCAAGGGAGTGCTGTTGACTGGTTTGTGTTGCAGACTGCCATACAAGGCTACGCTATGGTGTGTGGCTACGGAATGTGTGGTGGGTGGGGGGTGATGTAAGACAGTGTTGAACATGATAGGCAAGGGAGTGTTGTTGACTGGTTTGTGTTGCAGACTGCCGTACAAGGCTACGCTATGGTGTGTGGCTACGGAATGTGTGGGTGGGTGGGAGGTGATGTGTCCGCCGCACAAAATATTTTCCACAGATTTAACATCGTCGTATTAGTAGGAAACATGTGCAAACTTCTCTGGAAAGCACAGTTGTCTTGCTGCACCCGTAAAGGATGCATGCATGTGGCATATCGCAAATAAATCTATCAGAAACACCCAAAAATCTTCAGGTACTATAATTTATCTCTTGTGTTTCACATGCTTCTGATCTGCGCGGAGAGGGCCGCCTTCCTCTTGATGCGTCACCGAGCCGTGGCGCATCATCTGCCAGTTGCCAGCAGCGTTTTCGAAGCCTCGGGGAATTTACAGATTTTGATTGCAGATTAAAAAACGGCTGACTGGATGCAAAAAGTGACAACATATTGTTGATACACTCGATAATGGCTATACTCTTAACTACATCAAATCAGGAATGATAAAATGGTCTGGACGATTACTTTTAAGTCGCCAGGACAACTTTTTTTTCTGTTTACAGACGTGTGGTGGCGTTAATAGTTACATTTCTACATCCATGATTTCAGGAAAGTTAGAAGGGGCTATCTGGAGAGTCTGTGTCATTTTGTGTTTTCATCTGTGTCATAGTATGGCTATAAATGAACAAATTATAAAAATATCTACAAAGTGGCTATCAACAGTAGAGTCGCCATCTAGTGTTTATTTACTGAGTGTCGTACCGCCGTCGTCGTCGCCCGAAAAAAAAATGCGTAGTGAAATTTGAAACCGTATATACTTGCAGCTACAAAGCATAAAACAACGCTGAAACAGGGTAGATTATACAGTCATGATATAAACTACTGTGTAACATCTTCAGGGGCACATAAAAACCAGTAGTGATGCTATAATTCGTAATATTTGGCGGCTGGCGACATCACTGCAGGTGGCGGCTTGACTGTTATCTACGGTACTACTACTACTACCACCACCATGACCACCACCACCACCACCACTATAACTATAATAGGTGTCTTGCACTGACGTCACGACCTAGCGTCTTCAAGCCAAATGCCGCCGTCTTCAAGCCAAATGTCGCCCGTCGGAGCGAGCTGGAGGACCAACAAACTCCACTTGCCGCCCGTGTTTGCCAGCTTATGGTAATTTTCCCCTACCAAATATATGTTTATCAGTATAAGATATACTGTTGTCTTCGGAAATGTTTGTTCTATAATATTATCAAATAAAAAACCGTAAAACACACTAAAGAAAGGCCATTATGAGACTCTCAAGAAATATGAGTTCACGTTCGTTTTCAGAAACACCAACTACTTTTTCTTGGCCTACAATAGGTGCTTGTTCTAATGGTGCTAGTTTTATTTTGCGCAAACCAAAAAAAAAAAAAAAAAATGTATATTTTGTGGTTGTTAGGTTAGGTTTCTTTAAAACCTGTAAGGTTAGGTTAGGTTGGGTTAGGTTAGGTTTCATTTTTTTTTTCATTTTTTTTTTTGGTTTGCGCAAAATAAAACTAGCACCATTAGAACAAGCACCTATTGTAGGTCAAGAAAAAGTAGTTGGTGTTTCTGAAAACGAACGTGAAACTCTCTCTTCCATTATTACCTTCTGATCTCCCAACACTGCGTTAGGAACACTTTGGTGAGGTTTACAATACTTTCAGTTTCCTTTCTGTCCCCATACTATCTACTTCAGCTCCCTTCACACATTCCATAATGGAACCACGATAGCGCCAATAATGCAATCCGCAGCGCCGTCATGGTACTAATTATGGGTCGGTCCATCATGACATCATGATATTCTTTTATTACTTACTTGTTTACTTGTTTCAAGTTTAGAGGGTGATGCCTCACAGTCGTGGTGGTCCACCGCTGCTTGTAGTCTTGGTGTCCCTGTGTAGAAGGTCCACTTGATCTACGATTGAGTTGGGGGCTCGACAGCGGGCAGTGTAGCCAGGCACTGGGGGCTCATCTGGTAAGTCCTGAGGACCTGTCTAGAGCGGCCTTGAATGTGTCCACACTGCACCCACTGACGCCTCTCACTTCCTTAGGTAGAACCTTGAATGTTCTTGGTCCAACATGACTCAGACTGGCAGCCAAAAGAGTCTTGATTCTGCTGGAAGCATGTGATGGCAGGGCTCTCCTCACACACCTACGTCCATTGCGGTCGCTGGCATGGGACACTTCACCACACAGGTGGTTGGGGTCAGGTACCATTTTTTCTAATATCTTCCAGATATAGATGGCTCGGTACCTATCCCTTCTTCTCTGCTGGGAGTACAGGCCCAGCCTCTGAAGGCGCTCCCAGTAATTGAGGCCCTTCATGCCCCAAATCCGTCTGGTGAATTGCCTTTGGACAGCCTCCAGCCTTTGTATGTCACCTGTCTGGTGTGGCGACCATAGCTGGCTGCAATAGTCCAGGTGTACACCACACACACCACACACACACACACACACACACACAAACACACACACACCAAAATACAAGTGCCAGGGAGATGGTCATTTTATGGGATGGAAAAGAAGAAGAGAGAGAGAGAGAGAGAGAGAGAGAGAGAGCGAGAGCGAGAGCGAGAGCGAGAGCGAGAGAGAGAGAGAGAGAGAGAGAAGATAAGATAAGATTTTCATCCTATCTAGACACTTTGCAAGTACCAACTACAAGGTTATTGACTATACAAAGCGCCGCCACGTCAGCACGAACTAGGCGGACTCGAACCGCTGACCGAATGCACAGGGACGCTGCACATTGCGAGCTCACGTCTCTACCAACCTTGCCACCCTGACGGGCAGAGAGAGAGAGAGAGAGAGAGAGAGAGAGAGAGAGAGAGAGAGAGAGAGAGAGAGAGAGAGAGAGAGAGAGAGAGAGAGAGAGTCTTGATAAGGCCTGTCGCGGACAGGACAGACAGACTTTCACACTTATTCTCCAAGAGGATAAGGGCTAAAATAAATGTTGCCGCACCATCTCACGGTCACACACACAGTGTCTTATAAGATAGGGAGGTGGGGGAGCGGCGACGGTTGAAAAAAGTTACCCCCCCCCTCCCCCCCAAACACCATTATTATAAGGGATGACATTAACACTTAAACGGCGTTGGATGATGCGACCGTGGGACGCATATTAAGTATATAGGAATAAGCCCAAACATACAAAAATCAATGAAAATCTATTGAAAGAAAAGAAAAAAATGAAAAATTCCTTCAATCCCAGTCCCCTTACTTATCTCCTTGACCTGAGGAGGCTGAGGGATTATCCCCATGCCACGTCCACACCCAGGCAGCTGGGGCAGAAATTCTACCTAGCTAATGCAGTCACACGGTGGTGTTAATTAATGGGGTCAAATCTCGCTCACTCTCATTTCCCTATCCGCCCATCCACGCACGCCACGCTCTCACTCAATCATTCACCTACCCGCCCATCCACCCACGCCCTCACTCTCTTACTCACTAACCGATCCACGCCCTGACTCATTTCTGCAACACCCCTCCAACCCACTCACTCCCTCACTTCCTCTTGAATTAACCCACCAAACACTACTCCAGTCAATCACTTATTCACGAATCTTCCACTCACCCACCCACCCACGCCCTCACCTACTCACTCACTCACCATGAACGAGGTTGAAGTGAAGTGATTATATATATATAATATATATATAATATATATTATATCATATTATATATATATATATATATATATATATATATAATTTTATATAAAATCTATAATATAATCTATTATGTATAAAAATAGATTTTAAAATAAAAATCGAACTTTCGTCCCGTACTGAACTAGAACAAACATATCGGACCGTACTTTTAGCCCTTAAATTACCGTACCGTACCGTAACAAACTACATGCCCTGGGTCTGAGTGACTGACGAACGGACGAAATGTCCTCCTCCCCCTCCCCTCTCTCTCTCTCTCTCTCTCTCTCTCTCTCTCTCTCTCTCTCTCTCTCTCCTCTCCTCTCTCTCTCTCTCATTATCATCATTATTATTATTATTTTTGTTATTATTATTGTTTTATTAATAATAATTAGCAGTCGTAGTAGAATTCCTATCAAAAGCAGTTTGGGTGGCTGGGTAGGGTTTGGTGAGAGGGAGGGAGGGAGGCTTGATAAGGCCTGCCTCAGAATTCACACTTAATTCTCCAAGGGATACATTTTGTCGACAACCATCTATCTCACTTGTCACTACTCACACACACACACACACACCACACACACACACAACACACACACACAACTAATGGTTACTCAATATACAATTTAAATTAGTTTCATTATAATTAGTCATTCATAAACAATCAATGATCTGAAAACTACCATTCAAATATATTTGTGTATTTTTTTTTTTATCTCTACCAAAGAAAAAACTTTTTTGGGGTTTTATATGATTAACTTAAATGATGGAGATACCAGTCTGACTTACCCCCTCCCCCACCACCCCGTCCCACCCTTCAACGTGACGCCTAACCGAAATTTTAACCGACAAACAAACACAAGTGTGTGTGTGTGTGTGTGTGTGTGTGTGCGTGTGTGTGTGTCTGTGGCCCGTACCGAGAGTCATGACGGTAGGCGGTAGAACGACGAACGGCAGACCTTCGCTTACCATAAGACGTATAAAAAACCCTGTAATTTTGGAACGAAGAGCAGGGACGCGGTGGCGGTCAAGGTTGAAGACACGGCTATCCCCGTGTCTTCGCCGCAACCTTCGATGAATTTTTATTACATTCCTAATCTGGAGGGATTAAGAGATATGTTACAAAATTTCTTGCCAATATGTATTTAAGTATAAGTATAAGATTATTAGGTATTACATATGCGGCAATAAGTGATTTTAGTGATAATAATTAAGGAGGTTCAGGATAGAGGGGTGTTAGTGCTTGAGCCGTCGCCATCATGAAGGTCGCTTGCCATAACCCGCCAGGACGGTTCTCTTACCGCATATGTTCACATAGCGGTAGAGAAACTTACGTATACACCCCTCTACTGTTAATTAACTTCATTAAATATATATTTCACCAACTTCATAGCTGATCGCAACGTTGCTGTTGATGTTTTTGATGAGTATAAGGGCAAATTCGCATTATACACTATTTTAGTCGTACGGCTGGCTACGCAGTTTGAAGCAGCACTGTTGCCACTATATTGTCGCAGGCGCGAGATCTCAACCAACCTCCGATGTCGACTCTCGGTAACAAATGGAAGGTTTGCCGTTCGTCGCTACCTCGCTGTTCGTCCCTCTACCGCCTTCAACTCTCGGTACGGGCCATAGTGTCTCCGTCACCACGTGGCTGGCTCTCTCTCTCTCTCTCTCTCTTCTCTCTCTCTCTCCCTCCCTCCCTCCAACCCCTATCCATCCCACCAACCCCTACCCACACAAACTACTATTGATAAGAGGGATAGGGGGGGAAAATTGAAATGGGGGCGCCAATATATATATATATATATATTATATATATATATATATATATATATATATATATATATATATAATCTCTCTACTTCTCTCTCTCTCTCTCTCTCTCTCTCTTCATCATCTCTATATATATATTATATATATAAATAAATAAAAAAAAAAAATATATAAGATAGTATATATAGAGAGAGAGAGAGAGAGAGAGAGAGAGAGAGAGAGAGAGAGAGAGAGAGAGAGAGAGAGAGAGAGAGAGAGAGATTTATATCTATAATCTATCTATCTATATATATATATATTTACATTTTTTTTTTTCCCCAAAAAAGGGGGGGGGGGCATGGCAGCATGGCCCCCTAAAAAAACAACGTTGGCGGTTTTTGGCCTGTTTTTACTTCGTTGCGGAATTTTGGGTTGATTGTCTTCGAAAGCACATGACACATTTGCACCCGTTCATGATAATCTTCAAGGAGGATTATCACAAAAATTACCGTCAAGGAGGATTATCACGACTGGACTTTAGACCTGCTTAGGACCTCAGCCGTGACCTCTCACGGAGGTCACATCCTACTGACATCCCTAGGGATGATTAATTATATTGACCTGGGTCATGCCACACCTCCAAGGCCCACACCCTATTCAGCCTCTCTCTAACTTCTAAGTCTATAAGGAGAGAGACTCAGAGAGACTGTCAAACAGTTTACTCTCTACTACAGCTGCCGTGATCAGAGGAGGATATAAAATAGCTTGCGTGAGTGACTTGCAACACAAGAGTTTAGAAAATACATTAGTACATGTCCGTGCATTCATGCATAATGCATATAAATAACACTTACTGTTGCTATGAGTTTAACCCACAGAGGAATTAATGTAACTTTTTACGAAGGACATTTATTCCAATGCTAATCAATCCATCATTGGGGGCATACGCCGGGGGGCGCGTCGCCTCGCCCACCCTACGACGCCACTCCCGGGGGTCACCACGCGCGAGTTTCCATGCAGGCTCCTTTCCCATACCAAGCAGCTCTCGACAAGAAACATCAACTTGCCCCAGCCACGAGCCTTGTGGGCGCCCCCTTGGCCTCCTCCAAGCTAGATTGTCTCTTACAGATACAACCCGATGGGAAGGATCGGTTTCAGGGTAGCGTGCCACATGCCCATATAGCCGAAGTTGGCGCTGACGGACTACGCAGGTAATAGGCCTCGATTCAGTCTCACGGTGCAATCGCTGATTTGACACGTAATCATCCCAGCGATACCCCATGATTCTGCGAAGACACTTATTACCAAAGGCATTGATTCGTCTCTTCAAGTCACTATTTAGAGTCCATGTCTCACAACCATAGAGTAGGACAGGGATCACAAGCGACTTGAAGATCCGGATCTTTGTCCTCCTGCACAGGTACCGACAACGCCAAATACTCCCGCTGAGCGAGTCCATAACACCGTGGGCTATGCCAATCCGCCGTAAGGCTTCTTGACTTGACCCGCCGTCATTATGGACTGCGCTACCAAGGTATGTAAAACTTTCCAAGATCTCAATGTCCTCGCCACACGCATGAACAGACTGTACTGCTTCATCTAGTAAGTCTCCAAACACCTGACCTTTGTCTTGAGCCAGGAGACCTCAGTCCCAAGGCTTTGCCTCCTCGTGCAGCGCCTCAAGAGCCTCCCAGGACCTCCAGTGACTCAGCAAAGATTACTGCATCATCGGCAAAAACAAGATCAGTGATCTTGGTGTTGCCGACGGATGCTCCACAATCACTTTGATCTACAACCTTGTCCAATACCCAGTCCATACAAGCGTTGAAAAGTGATGGGGCAAGGACGCACCCCTGCCTCACTCCTGTATTCACAGGAAAGAAGCTGGATACACCTGCCCCACACTTCACAGCACTCTCAGTCCCAGAATACAGACCAGTTATCAAACCAATAGTCCTTGCATGAATCCCTCGAAGTCGCAGAAGATCCCAGAGGGACTCACGATGCACTGAGTCAAACGCCTTCTTGAGATCAACATAGGCTGCAAGCATCCCCTGTCGAAACTCACGTCGGCGTTCCACCAGGACACGAAGCGCTAGGATACGGTCCGTTGTTGACTTACCAGGCGTGAACCCAGACTGCTGAGGTCTCTGATGCTTCACCAGGTGACTGCGAATTCGTGTCAGCAATAGATGGGCAAGCACCTTGTCTGGTACGCTGAGCAGTGTAATACCGCGGTAGTTGTTGCAGTCCTGACGGTCCCCTTTCCCTTTCCAGATAGGGACGACCAGCCCCCTTTTCCAGTCAGGAGGAATGGTACCTGATTGCCACACGGCAGTCAGGACAGCATGCAACCCGCGGATCATGGCCTCACCCCCAGCTTTGAGGAGCTCCGCACTGATATTACAAACACCAGCTGCCTTTCCACCCTTCAACTTTGCTACAGCCTCTCTGACTTCGTCAAGAGAGGGTGCGGTTTCGTAAATGGGAGGATCGGCATCCACTGCCTGTAACCCAGTGGTGTGAAGCTGCTCAGTTGGAGGGTCCACCGTGAACAACTGCCCAAAGTACTCAGCCCAACGAGCCATCTGCCCATCCATGTCCGACACGAGGCGACATCTGCTGTTCGAATAGCACTCGCCCGAGAAGGAGACTTGGAACGGAGCTTCTTCAGGGCTCGGTAGGCGGGTCGAAGGTCATTAGCGTTCAAATGACCCTCGACATCCTCAGCGAGACTCCTGACATACCTCTCCTTGTCTCTCCTCAGGAGGGTTCTAGTCCGGCGTGACAGAGCCCTGTGCTGGTCCCGGTTCCCAGCCCGTCTGGCAGCGCGACTCTCATCGATTTTCTCCAGCATCTCCGTCGAGACAAAACCACGCCTTGACCTCGGGCGCTCCATACACTCCAGCAATACACTCCTTGGCAGCTTGTAGAGTTTCACGTTTGAAGGTATCCCACAGTTCTACAGGATCCCCGAGAGCACCGAGCACATCAAACCGATTTGAGACTGCCACCGCATACTCATGAGCACATGTCAAGTCCTTCAGTTTCTCAAGATGAAACACAGCATGGTTACCTCTTGAGATTCTTCTAGACTTGACATGAAGCTTAAGTGTAGCAACAACAAGTCTGTGATCTGTTCCAAAGAACTCAGCACTCCGGTAAACCCTGCAGTTCTGGAGGATCCTCCAACGAGTACTAACGAGGATGTGGTCGATCTCCTTAGCTACCCCTCCGGCATTACTATACCATGTCCAGCGGTGCAGCTCTGGTCTCTGATACCAAGAACCTGCAATTCTCAACCTTCTGGACCTTGCAAAGTTCAGAAGCAGAGAACTGTTGGTGTTTCTGGTACCGGAGCCATGGGGACCAACACATACTCGTAGCCATCTCTCACAGTGCCAGTAGTAGCATTGAAGTCGCCCAAGACAATGAGTGTGTCCCGAGGAGGACACTGGTCTAATACAGAGTCGAGTTTGGCGTAGAACATCTCCTTCTCTTCAGTTTTACGCATCTCGGTAGGAGCGTACACTGCAACAAGAGACATGAAACCCAGAGTGTTTCATCCTCACCCGCATTATACGCTCATCAACCGGAGTAACCTGATGCTAATGATCAAGAGTATGTTGATGTATCAGATATATAAATATTCAGAAAAAAACACAGGGGGCTGCACAGAGAGGCCAAGGTAGTCACTCTGGAGACCCAGCTTGTTGCCCAGAACAAGCTATCCAGATCAACACGAAAAGTATACAAGCAAGTCCAGGCAAAGCTTGATAGGCTGTGGCAACGCTAAAAAAACAAAGATATATCAACTGGCCACCTACTCCGTGCCTGCAGTAGAATATATGCCCCTTCAGACACATAATGATGCAACCTGTATAAGAATAACCATTCGCTCGAATGGTCCTCCGCTCGAGTGTGTGTGTGTGTGTGTGTGTGTGTGTGTGTGTGTGTGGTGTGTGTGTGTGTGTGTGTGTGTGTTTATCTACTCCTAGTTACTTATCTTGACGATATCAGTCGAAAAACAACAATTTACGCACGTTTACAATGAAATTCTTTTGCGCGTCAAAACACAAAAGTTTGCGAATTTGCGTAAACGTAGCTCGGCTCGTAGGCTCGCACAACCCCTCACAACTCGTATCAGACCTCTATGCACTCCCATCTCCTGGAACCCACGCCCCCTCAGCCTCCTTAGTGCCCTAGAACCACATTCTACGGTCCTCCAAAGTTGGCTCAGCGAGTACCCATGAGCGTGGAAAAATCTGGCGCCTAAAAATCATGGAAATAATGAGAGGAGAGTCCCAAAATGTATCAATTGTGTGTTTTCTAATCATTCTACACACTCTACACAATCTCTCTCTCTCTCTCTCTCTCTCTCTCTCTCTCTCTCTCTCTCTCTCTCTCTCTCTCTCTCTCTCTCTCTCTCTCTCTCTCTCCCTCTCCTTCTCTCCTTCCTCCTTCCTTCCTTCCTTCCTTCCTTCCTTCCTTCCTTCCTTCCTCCTTCTTCCTTCCTTCCTTCCTCTTCCTCTCCTTCCTCCTTTCCTTCCTTCTCTTCTTCTCTCTTCTTCTTCCTTCTTCCTTCTCTTCCTTATTCCTTCCTTCCTCTCTTTTCTTCTTCCTTCCTCCTTCTCCTTCCTCCTCTCTTCTTCCTCCTTCCTCTCTCTCTCTCTTCTCTCTTCTCTCTCTCCTCTCTTAGAGAGAGAGAGAGAGAGGAGAGAGAGAGAGAGTCGACAGTCGACCTGTCGTCTCCGTGAAGTGAGGTTGTGCTTTGGTTTAGCTCTCAGGATTAGAATGGCTACGTCTGTGATGGGGAGTGTTGTGGAGGCGGAGAGTGAAGTGGTGTTGTGTGTTGGTGCTGGGGTTGAGAGTGGTAGTGTGGTAGGAGTGAAGGAGGCTGAGGTTAAGGGAGGTAGAAGGGTCGAGGGAGAGTGTAGTGAAGGGTGTGGTGCGGCGCTTAAGACTATTCTGGAGGCGATCGAAGACCTGAAAAGGAGCTTTGCAAGTGAAGTGAACGAATTGAAAAGCGTTGTGAAGAAGCAGGAAATAGAGATACGTTCTCTTAAGTGTGGAGGTGAAGGTCCAAGTGGAGCGAGTGGAGGGGCACATGCGAGTGATGTGCCTGTAGGGGTACCAGAGCGAGATGTGACTCAAGCGACTACTAAGGTTCCTAGTAAGTCACCAGGGATTCGTGTTTGGAAGGTAGTTGATCATGGAGCCCGCCCGCAGGATAAAAAGGTAAACAATGACCATCTTTTGTGCACGAACTCATTTCAGGTACTCTCGGGACTGCAAGAGGATGATACGGAGGTTAGGAAGGTAGACGATACATCATTACCCGAAGGTAAAATCTTGGTTGTTGGTGACAGTCAGGTTAGGCATCTTGACAGCAGGTTCTGTGACAGAGAAGGGATGCGCATGAAGTCAGTGAGTTACCCAGGGAAGGGGATAGGTTATGTTAGTGACAAGATAGTTGAGTGCATGGCGGACCAAGGGAAAAAGCCCATCGTCTGCCTGAGCGCTGGGGGAAATGATGTTGAGTGTGTAAGAAGCGAGGAATTGCTACGGCGGTTCAAGGAAGCTGTAGGTAAAGTTAGGGACAGGGGTGGGTTCCCTGTGGTGTGTGGTGTCCTTCCAAGACGCTTTGTTGACGACATGTGGTACTCCAGGGCTATTGCGGTGAATTGCCGGCTGGCACTTCATTGCAAAGCCAATGGTTGGGCCTTTGTCGACAGCTGGGACCTCTTTTTCGGGCATAACAGCCTCTACCGCAGGGACGGGGTGCACTTTTCGAGGAAAGGAGTTCAGATCTTGTCTGAATCCCTTGAAAGGGAGGCAGATGCACTGCAGGCTTTTTTAAGATAGAGAACTGGGGTTTAGACACGGGGGTCGGGGTAAAGGAAACTTGCGACACTAGGAGGAGTTTCAGAAGGCAGGGAACTAAAGTGATTCGTAAGAAGAGAGAGAGGAGGGTTTAGTTAAAGATAAAGGGAAATTGACAAAAAAAAGAGGAGTTGCTTGAAGGTTTACTATACAAACTGTAGGAGTATTTTAAAAAAGATAGATTTCCTGAGAGGAATAAATAGTGTAGAGGATTTTGATATAATAGCATTAACAGAAACATGGTTGAATATGTCAGGAAAGGTATTCGATCCGGAAGTCGAGATAGCTGGGTATAAGTTATTTCACAAGGACAGAGTAGGCAGACGAGGAGGAGGAGTTGCGCTTTATGCAAGAGATGCATTGCAGTGTTGTGTTAACAATGTTATAAAAACAGATGACAGCATAGAGTCTATATGGGTAGAGGTTACGGAGGGAACTGAGAAAATGGTTTTTGGGTGTAGTGTATAGGCCTCCAAACTTATGTAAAGAGGATTCAGCTCCTATATGGGAAGAAATAAACAAGGCCTGCAGATATAATCGATTATGCGTGGTGGGAGATTTTAATCTTAGGAATATAGACTGGGATTTAATCATAGGTGACAGCGATGCAGATGAATTGTTAAATATAATCCAGGATAACTTCCTAAGTCAAGCAATCAAGGAACCTACTTAGGAGATAATATTCTAGATCTATTGCTGACAAATAGAGACGATTTAGTTACAAATGTGGAGGTCGGGGGGAATTTAGATAATAGCGACCATTATGAGATCAGATTTAGCTTAAAATGGGAAGTTGGAAAATTAAATGGCAATAGGCATCGAATACCTAATTTCAGAAAGGCCAATTATGCGGGATTAAGAAGACACCTGGAGGTTATTAATAAGAGGTGTGGGATGGAGGAGCAGAAATTTTCCCAGGACAGGGCGTTGACAGCTGGAAAGGCCAATTATGAAGGATTAGGAAGGCACCTGGAGGTAATTGGCGCGGTCAGATATGGTAGTGAGGTCGAGGCTGAGGAGATAATTAGAGCGGTTAGACAAGGAAGTGAGGTTAGGGCTGAGGAGGTAATTAGAGAGGTTAGAAGGGGAAGTGAGGTCGGAGCCGAGGAGGATTATACCTCATTTGTAAGGAATATAATTGACGGACAGAAAAGAAATATTCCTTATAGGTAAATAAGGTCCAGAAAGAGTGATCCAAAATGGATGACCACCAAGTTAAAACACAACATTGGAGTAAAAAGAAACATTTATTTAAGGTTCAAGGCAGGATTGGTAAACAAAGAACAGTATAACGTGATGGCGAGGACAGTGAAGAAATTAACTCGAGTTGCTAAGAACAATTATGAGATTAAAGTAGCAGAACAGGCGAAAGGGGACCCAAAGGGGTTCTATCAGGTTTATAAAACAAAGACAAGGGAATTAGTTGGGCCGTTAAGGTCAGGACAGGGTGAGGTCTTAAATACGGATGAGGATATGTGTAGGAGTCTAAATGATTATTTCTTAAGTGTTTTTACGGAGGAGGATACACAGACGATACCTGATAGTGAACAGATGTTCAAAGGAAGCGATGAGGAGAAACTCAAAGATATTGTGATAACTAGGGAAATGGTGGAGGAGGGTATAGAAAAAATGAAAACATTTAAATCGCCAGGACCAGATGAAGTGTATCCCAGGGTATTAAAGGAATGCAAGGAAGTTGTTAGTGAGTCGTTAGTGCACATTTTTAGGAAATCGGTTGAGATAGGCGATGTGCCATTATTGTGGAGGAAAGGAAATGTTGTTCCCATATTTAAGAAGGGAGACAGAGGACTAAAGTCAAATTATCGACCCGTAAGTCTAACATCAGTGGTGGGTAAATTATTGGAATCTATTATTTGCAAAAAACATTAGAGAGCACTTAGATAAACATAGTTTGATCAATGATTCACAACATGGATTCACCAAGGGTAGGTCATGTCTCACCAATTTATTGAGTTTTTATAGGAAAGTTTATGAGACGGCAGATAATGATAACGATTATGATATAATATATCTGGACTTTAGTAAGGCATTTGACAAAGTACCACACGAGCGACTCTTAAATAAGGTTAGGGCTCATGGTATAGATGGGAAGGTTCTTCATTGGATCAGAGCTTGGCTAAGTAATAGGCAACAAAGGGTTACAATTAATGGTTCCAAATCTGAATGGGGACTGGTGACAAGTGGAGTTCCACAAGGGTCTGTTTTGGGCCCATTACTATTTTTGATTTACATCAACGACTTGGATAGTCGGATTAGCAGTGATATCAGCAAGTTTGCTGATGATACTAAGTTAGGTAGGATTATTGGATCAAAGTCTGACGTAAACATATTGCAGGGAGACTTAGATAAACTTAACGAGTGGGCAGTCAGATAGCAGATGGAATTTAATATTGATAAATGTAGCGTTATGAATGTTGGTAGAAAAAACCCTGGTAATAGATACACCATAAGCAATGTATCGCTGAAAAGATCAGAAGGTGAAAAAGATCTTGGAGTGAGGGTGAGCCCAGACCTCCGACCTAGGAAACAATGTATTGAGGCCAGAAATAGAGCTAATAGAGTATTAGGATTCATTACCAGAAGTGTTAAAAGTAGAAGTGCGGAAGTTATTCTAAAGCTTTATCTGGCTCTAGTCAGGCCTCACCTAGACTATGCAGTTCAGTTTTGGTCTCCATATTACAGGATGGATATAGTGTTGTTAGAAAAAGTGCAGAGAAGGATGACCAAAATGATACAAGGGATGCGTAACTTTAGTTATGAGAGGAGATTGAAGTTATTAAAATTACACTCACTCGAGAGACGCAGAGTAAGGGGCGATCTGATAGAAGTTTTTAAGTGGATAAAGGGATTTAATAAAGGAGAGCTAGGAAAAGTTCTTACGGCTTTTAACCAGGGTAGAACAAGAAGTAACGGATTCAAGCTGGAAAAGCGTAGATTTAGAAGGAAATAGGGAAAAACTGGTTCACCAAAATAGGGTGGTGAATGAATGGAATGGTCTCAGTAGACAGGTAGTTAGTGCTGAGTCATTGGGGAGCTTTAAAGGGGAGCTGGATAGGTTCATGGATGGGGATGAAAGGTGGATGTATGTAGTGTTAGGTGACAGGAACTACCACGTGTAGGCCTCGCGGCCTCTTGTAGCTTCCTTATTTTCTTATGTTCTCTCTTCGTCTCTCATCTCTCTCTCTCTCTCTCTCTCTCATCTCCTCTCTCTCTTCTCTCTTCTCGTCATCTCTCTCCTCTCCTCCCTGGATCTTGTCTATCCACGTCTCTCTCCTCCTCCTCTCCTCTCTCTCTCTCTCTCCTTCCCTCTCTCCTTCCTTCCTTCTTCTCTTCCTTCCTCTCTCTCTCCTTCCTTCCTTCCTTCCTTCCTTCCTTCCTTCCTTCCTTCCTTCCTTCCCATTTCCTTCCTTCCTTCTTCTTTTTCTCTTCCTTTTCTTCCTTCCATCCCTCTCTTTCCCTTCCTTCCTTCCTTCTTCTTCCTTCGCTTCCTTCCTTCCATCCATCCTCTCTTCCTTCCTTCCTTCCTTCCTCCTCCTTCCTCCTTCCTTCCATCCCTCTCCCTCTTTCCTTCCTTCCTTCCTTCCTTCCTTCCTCCCTTCCTTTTTCCTTCCATCCTTCCTTCCTTCCTCTCGCTTCCTTACTTCCTTCCTCCCTTCCTTCCTTCCATTCCTTCCTTCCTCTCTCTTTTCCTTCCTTCCTTCCATCAAAATTGTCTCTCCCTCCTCGATAAAAAATATTTCCCTCCATCAAAAACCAAATTTCCACACACACACACACCCAGGGAGGGAGCTGTTAAACTGTCATTAGTGTAATTGCGAGACTTAAAACTATAATTACTACCTACTGACTCAGGTGGACGAATGAAAGCCGAAGTGTGAACCGTGTAGGAAGAGGAGACTGAACGAAACATTTGTAAGACAGGAAAAAATTTGAGAAATTGATGGGCTTTGCCTCGCCCCAAGTGTTTCGCGAATTATGTTACTGACTGTACATATGTTTATCCCCACATTTTTTTTTATGCATGCACTTTACTGCTAATAATTCCATGTTAAGATATATATAGGACGGGTCACGGCCCATCGCACAGTCTCTGCCACAGCTACCAGAGGGCGCAGCTCATAGATAGGATATAAATTGATGCTAACCCCTCTCCGAACTAAATTGGGCTCACCCCTCTGTTTTATATATCTCTTACTGTCTTCCTTTTCTGGGACTGGCAATAAGCGGCCTTTGGCTACCCATTTTTTGGTGCCCTTTGGCCAGTCCTTTGTGATGTACAAAAAAAAAAAAAAAAAATGGAGGTGGCAAAAAGTTTCGAACCCCTGGACCCCCTTTGGGTGGCGTTTTCTATCCAGGGGGTCCCGGAACTGACCATACTACTAACGCCACTAATAATTATTATTAACCAATCTTTACGATCTTGGTATTATTTCATGGGTTTTAGTCTAGTCAAAATGTGGCTGAACCTCAAACAAATTGCTAAAAAAGGTTTTTAACTTGGATATTGGGCATGAATAACCTCTCTTTCGGATAAAAAAAGTTACCAGAATAACCTTGCCGAAAGGGGTCAACGGCCGCCATCTGTAAAATCCAACGGGGAAGATCTCCGACCCGCCGCCACAAACGGTTTTTTCCTCCTCTTATCCATAATAATTAAGCTAGGTCAATAATTTTTTTACACCAAATGCATGACTATTTTACTGCCATTACCATACAATTTTCATCAAAATTGGTACAGTAGTTTTTTTTGCAAAAAAATTAAACCGATAAAATTAGAAATAAAAAAATATTTTTTGCATGAAAACCCACACAGGGCCCACCCCAGCCAGCTTGACATTTTCTTGGTGTTTTAAATTGTAATGATAGGTAGCTATATGCTTAACAATAAACTAACACCAGAAAATGACTAGCCCCTGCCATTGTTTTCATGCTTTTTTTTATTTCTTATACAAATATGAATATAAAAGGGTACAAAACAGACTAAGTAGCCTTTTTCAAGGCAACAATTTTCACATTAATTCCTGACATTTCATAAAAAAATAGGTCCAAAATAAGTACAACTTACAATAATGGAATGGTCAGTTGGTCGAATGCTGGGGCAAGGCTCTTGCATAACCACCACAGAACAAGTTCATGAACGGACAAAGAACATTTCTTTGTCAAGAACTAGTCACAGGTAATTTCATCATCATCAAGATCTGGCAGTGGTGAGTTGGTGCAGTGGAGGCCTTTGCAATCACCACACAAGTTTGAACAGTGAATGCCATGTTTCCTGCAACTGCATCTTGCTGTACTACACCCTGAAGTACAGTTACACCTAATTATAGCCAACAAATTTACAGGACCAGCTGGCAAGTCAGTCATGATTGGTTGTAATTTACATCTGAAAGTTTCCATCCCCCCCTCGTCAGGTTTTAGCTGGTTTCTACCTTTCCATTCCTGAATTTGGAAGTAAACTCGAAGGCTGTGGAATTTCGTAGCTGCTCTTGTTGGTGGCAATGATTTGGCCTCAACATACTTTGAGCTTTTTACAACCTTTTCCTTAAAGCGCCTCAGTCGGAGATGATTGATGTTTTCCCCATCATTACCATTGTACAGGCACACTAAAGCCTTCTCCCCCAGCTTCAAATAACCTCTTCTGAACTGCTATCCTTGCCAAAACACTTCTGCCATGTTTGAGGAAGTTTCTATTGTTCATCACCTTTCGAAGGGACGCTGCCTTCCCAATTCCATGAACACTGGATGTACAATCACAACCAGTAGTGCATGGATGAAAAGAATGTTGGAAAACAAACCACATCTCCCAAGATTTCCTCATCTCTTGATTTTCCCAGACTTTCACACTTTTTGCACTAGCCTTTGGTTGTGGCGTGAAGTAGATATTGTAACCGTCATCTCTTTTGGGCATGATAACATAGAAGGACCAATAGGTCAGTGTCATCTGCTATCAAAATGGTTTCTCCTGTCTGTGCCAGTTCTAGAGCAGTCTTCACAATCAATACGTCAGCGTCTCCAGATGCATGGACTACTTTACAACCTGCTTCCTCCAAACTCTTTCCCAGCAAGTTGATGAACAATTGTTTGTTTTCTTGATTAGCTAGGAAACATCCTTTTTTAATTTGAACACCATTTTAGGGGTCAGTAACACCTTAACACCAACAGAGCCCCCTGCTCGGCGTCGGTGAGTCGCGTCTTTAATGGATGGACCACTTTCATATCCATCAAAGACAATGCATGCTTTTCCATATCTAGTTGTGACATATCTGCGGTATCGGGCACAGATCTCATCAAATGTGTGACCTTTTTTGCCATGGGAGGCTTTGAAGTAGTGCTCCACCATCTAAGAGATACTGTGGATCTGAAGACTGTGGACCTGATTGTACAGGGGAAGTCATTTCCCCAAATATTGCGTCTGCCAAAGCCGGTTTCTTTGCCTCTCGCGGCAGTCCGAAAGAATTAAAAAGTGCAGGTGGGGTAACCACAAAGCTCATACTGGAAATGTTCTTGCTGCTGCTGAGTTGAGGGTTCATTGGTAGATAGCACACACAGTCTCTGGAATAGGAGTTGGGGAAATCAGTCTCAACTGCTTCATCTTTGGCTGAGCGAAACTTTTGACCCAAGTGTAATTGCCTGATCCTTTCTTTAAAAGTGTACTCGTGGACATTTTTTCCAACCATTGAAGCTATGATTGTCTCTCCTATGGAGTTTGCTTTGTCCACATTCCCCTTTTTTGTCTCCAGTTACTCCACTTGAAATGCTGTGAATGGACGGATCTTCCGTGAAAGGGTCATATGTCTGGAGAAACGCAACGAGCTTCCATGTATCCCTCACATCTCGCTCTTTTCTTGCTGAAGTAGCCTCCTGGTGCTGGTCACTAGTGCCATAACGAATGCCTGCTAGTTCTTGCATTGTAAACTTGATTTCAGCACACGCTGGCAGTGATAGCGTCCAAACTAATCGTTGAATTTCGTCCATTCCTCTGCCATGAGTAAGACCTCCAGACGTCTTCATGCTTCTCATAGCACCTGCTCAATAACCAGATCCGTCGACAAGCCAGCCCCAGTAGCGATCACTCCGTCTAATCACATGGAATCCTTCAGAAAATTTCTGGTACACTTCAGGATGGCTTGTCGGCAGCCCCTCCATTTGCTGCAAGTACAAGTAGGCCGACTTTGCATATAGGATGTGTCCTGCTGCAGCGAATATTGGCAGCATTTTCCTTACAGCGTCAAGGTGCAATTCCCAGTTCCCGGTGCGCTCTGCCTTGATAAACAATTGCAGGATCTTCACCATATCAAGGTATTGAATCCACAATTTTGCTGTTCGCTGGTCAGCCATCGCATCCTTCACATGGTTGATTCTCTTGTCAATCCTGGTCACAGACTCTGATGACAGAACATTATCCAATGTCTCAGTCCCATCAAGGAGACCTTTCAATAGCCCCTGAGCTTCCTTCAGGTCTTCATTTTGAGGAAATGACTCTTCTGCATCAGTGTTGGGTTGATCATCCTCAGTGACATGTGAAAATGGCAAATCATACGCTTTTCGCTAACAAAATAAACATTCAGAGCAGCATCAACTAAGAAGTGAGCACGAATGGCTCTTGCAATTGCTTTGCCACTTATCATGTGCTTGACTGTGTTTTCAGCATACACAAGTTCAAAAAGTTCTTGCAATCCAGAACCTGTCATCAAATGACCAATTGACCCCAGCAAGCTCATCTGTGTATGGAGCCCACCAGTCGCAAGACAAATGATTTCAGGGGACTGGACTAGGCTGTGACTCGACTATCATCATTGCTTTGTACCAAAGTGGCTGATCGAATGTTAGAATTGGTATTATGTTGTTTTTCCTGGCTAAATCACTAATGTAACATAACGTTGAGTACACGCAGGTTGGGTTACCAGGGTCCATGTCGATCATTGGCAAAAAAACTATGGCTGATTTCCCAGGATATGTTCCTTTGTGCACTGACTGCATAAGGCCTGACCATGCGGGTCTGGACGGATGTAAAATTAGTGTGAAACCTCCCAAAGGATGTCAACATTTGCAGTGGAATCGACAACTTTCTTGGCCTGGAGCTCTTTATATGTCACTGGTGGTTTGTTGGTGTGTGCTGTGAATCTAGGTAGTTGATGTTTATCCTCCAACCCTTATTATATCTTCTGAAGGACTGAATCCTTGGCACTGGTTTTGCTTTAACTTTCCCGGGCGTAAAAAATGCTATGATGCCCATACCGTGGAATGTGTTGAATCCATCAATACTCCTTACATTATGGTCCACATTATCAGCTACGACTGCACAAATTCAGTTTTCAACAGGGGAGAGAGTTTCAGCACCATGAACAAGAGCAGCACTGCTTTCGAATTTCTGGACTTCCGAGTAAGATGAAGAGAAGCCATGTTTATTCAGAGTGTCAATTAAGAACCTCGATCCAAATTGGTCATGCATTTCCACTGCTAAACCAAACTGCAAAGGTGCAAGGAGAACTCTGGGTCTAGCAGCCTGCATTATCGCTTGACCAACTGATGCAAGTTTCAAATCATTGTCTTTGCCTGCAAATATCTTCCTGAGAAAGATCAACAATGTTTTAGGAACAAATTCAAGAATCGCATCCTGTTCAAGATCATTCTTAGACGGGTAATATTCTGAACTTGTCTGGATAGCTTTAATGTCATTCTTGATAAAGCTTGGCTGCCGTCTCTATGATTCTAATGGCCTCTGATTCTGAATTGTCTGTTGAGCGGCTTTGTGCATAGAATTTATGGAGAATACATTTTGCTGTACTTAAGAAGGTAACAACATTATGTTTCCCATTAATTTCAGTCACAATGATTTCGTCTTTGAAATGTTCTAGCAATCGAGATTTCATGTATGAGGACACTGTATGGTTCAAAGCCAGTGTCCTCGAGAATTTCCTCCATTTTTTTAACAAGATCGACAATGGTAAGTTGCTCCTCGTCATTTTGCTGCAAATATTTAGCAACTTCCAGAAATGCCTTGCTTTCTCTCTGAATCCTTTTGGTCTACCAAGGTTTTGTTTCTTAGAAGAATCAGCAGAAGAGAATGCTTGGGAATGTTTTTATTGGAATCAAAGTTTGCAAAACATGTTCTGTGATAAAGTGCTTCTTCTGAAACCAGGTCACCATACAGAACCATTCTACCTTTAACAGTGGATGCCCAGCCATCATTTTTTCGGACTTTCTCACAAACTTTTAACACACTGTCCTTAAACTCAATAGTTTTCTACATGGGAAACATCAAAACCTTTTCTTTCTATCTGATTTTGCTCCAGAAAACCACAAAAAAGACAATGTTCCTTAAAGTTAAATACACACAAAAGAGCGGCTTACACGGGATGCATTTCATCATGGGTGGACTGTTTTTACGGTCAATTTCTATGTATTTGGGGTTGATCCAACGCTGTCTGCATTTCTTGTGAAGACGTTGACCAATCTGAATTATGATCTTCTCTCCACGTTGTTCAGAAGCCTCTGTTTTAATGGAATCGATTCCCTTCTGGCTGACGATGAATGTTTCTTCATTACTGACAGTTCATTGTTGCAAATAGCACACTTGTCAGCATCCATAATTATCGGTAACTTCAGTTTGGCCAACCTGAAATTAGAATATAACAGAATATTAGATCCTAATAACAAATTAAAAGGATAACTATAAGATTAGAAAAGCAGGTATATATTTATATAAAGTAGATATATTTAATTATACTACACTAACTATTCATTTTAACTACAACATTTACGCTGGTATTGTAAAATACCAGGACTAGGGAATTCCCAAGATATTCTAATGCCAAAGTCAAATTATAGCTACATCATAGCTATATTTAATATTAATTTTTTATTTTAAGGTCCAATTTGGACAAAAGAGAAAAGATTCCAACCTATCGTTGGCCTCTTAAATTAAATGTATGAACTGCGGATTCAAACACTGTCATTGCTGGTTGTGTCTATTAGTTTGCCTGGCATCCCTGTTGTATGTTCAGTAATCAATGCCAAAAATAATGAGTGAGTAATGAAGTTGACGCTGTTTAGTCTGAAAGAACTATTTCACAGCAGAAATATAAGAAAAAGAGAGTGACAGAAAATGGAGAAAATATTAAAGGAAATACAGAGATGAGGATTAAAGGAAATAAAGCTGGGTAGAGTGCTTGCCAAATGATGGCGGCCGTTGACCCCTTTATCGGTTTTAAATTTTTTTGCACACCAAAACTACTGTACCAATTTTGATGAAAATTGTATGGTAATGGCAGTACATAGTCATGCATTTGGTGTAAAAAATTATTGACCTAGCTTAATTATTATGGATAAGAGGAGGAAAAACCGTTTGTGGCGGCGGGTCGGAGATCTTCCCCGTTGGATTTTACAGATGGCGGCCGTTGACCCATTTCGGCAAGGTTAATTTTGGTAAACTTTTTTTTATCCGAATGAGAGGTTTTCATCCCCAATATCCAAGTTAAAAACCTTTGTTAGAAATTTGTTTGAGGTTCTGCCAAAAAATCAGCTAGATTGACTGGACTACCTGTGGTAAAAGCAGATTTGAATTCCATTGATAATTGACCGAAAGAATTTTTGTTTTTAGGGCATATTACTCGAAGAAAAAAAATCCAGAAATCAAGGTAAATTGCTACATGCGTAAAACTCTTGCGGATAAAAAATTAACATGTTTCAAAGGGGAATACGTTTCCCTTTGCAGAAACCCCCTCCATCCAGACATAAACAATATGTTTAAAACGGATAAAAATAGATGAAATGGTGCATAAATAAGCTGCTGGTCATTGAACGGCACAAGGGTGCGCAAAATATAAAAACTTATATAAAAAAATCTGTATAAGAAAAAAAGCCGGATAGGTTAGCTTAGGGTAGATCGGGTTGAGCTTATCAAAAGAATTCATGCCATTTTTGGTCTAGGGTCAATAGTTTCTTATAGAAAATAGGGAAAGGGCAATAAAGGTAGTGTTCTGACCATTTTAAAGCTGCAAAATTTTTCGGTCGAGTTTTATTGTCCTACAGACGAAAAAAATGATCTCAATCCCAAATTGTACATCTTGCAAGAACATAATAAGTGTTCTATACCATTTTTTTCACAGAAGCCTGCCAGTAAAAGAACAGTTATGAATTATTTTTGAGAGTAAAGAACGCATTTCCCGTATAGATACGGAAAAGTCAAAAGCAGCAAAGTTTTAGTGCCCCAAAAAACCCTCCCCAATACGCTTTTCCAAATCCGCTCTTTTTATCCAGTATTTAGAACCGCCAAATGCCTAAGACAGTTTTTCTGCACGGCAACTGTGTGCAACGTGCACACCGTAGCCCACAATTTTACACACTTTATAAATAAATGTATTAAACATACACACAGGGGGGCTATGTAGTAGCAGTACCCGATGGATGGATTGGTTACGAGGGGGCCCCGAAAAATAAAACTCGTCAAAAGGCAGCCTGTCTCTGACTTCTTACTCCTGCCCTGTGTCTTCTACGGGAATAGTACCACTATTTCTTACGGCGCCGCCGCGTCAGTCTTCTAAACCCCATCCAGTTGGAAAGACCATGTCCCCGAGAACGAATGTCCCTTGCATGTATTAAAGAAATCGTCCAGACCATTTCATCATTCCTAATTTATGCAATCAAATTATACCCATTAACGAGTATATCAACAATATGTCGTCACTTTTTGCATCCAGCCAGCCGCTTTTAAATAATCCGCAATAAAAATCTACAAATTCCCCAGCTTCCAAACGCCCCTCACAAGCAGACGATGCGCCACGGCTCGGTGACGTCACAAATGAAGCGCGCTGATCAGCACACGTTAACACAAAGATAAATTTAGTACTTAAAAATTTTGTGGGGTTGATGATATTTTTTTTTTGCGATATGCCACATGCATGCATCCTTTATGGGGGGCAGCAAGACAGTTGTACCTTCTCTCTCTCTCTCCTTCCCTTTCCCTTTTTTTCTCTCCTTATCTCTCTCTCTCTCTCTCTCCTTCCTTTTCTCTCCCCTCTCTCCCTCTCCTTTCTTTCCCTTCTCTCTCTTTTCCCTTCCTTTCCTTCTCTCTCTCCTTAGTTTTTCTCTCTCTTTCTCATGTGTGTGTAACTGAAACTTGGTCAGCTAGGCGCGAGCATCCATTCGGGGTTGTAGGCAAAGTGAAGCCAATATGTGGAAGAGGACTGAGAGCACTGCCTAAACAAAGTTAGGCAAATTTGGGCAGGATAGAACTGCAAAGACCATACGTGGCTAGAGAAGTCGGGAATGCAAAAGATTAAACCATAGGGAAGGACGGCACCTGAAGTATTTAGGGAAGTTTCCCACAAAGTATGGGCAAAACTACAGTTAGCCCCTTTAGGAAACACCTGGGGTACAAACCGCAGGCCTAGACTCGGGATTTGAACTCGAGATTGGGGGCCCTGATGTGGGGCCAACCAATGACAGTGCTGAGGCTTTGCTGTATTCAATCAAGAAGAAGCTTGATATTCCAAAAGTGTGGATTGGGAGCACTACTCCAGGGTAAAAGCGGGTTTCAAAAAACCCTGAAACAAATGTTGAAGAGGCTGGCTTCAGCCCCCGAGGCTATCAGTGGATGAAGTGCGGATGCTGCAAACGGGCAAGGGGAAGAGGACTGCGGACACATGAAATTTGAAAACGCTCTTAGATGGAGACTTAGCTGAAACCATAAAGGAAGGAGTTTAGGGGAGTGTTTTGCAGGAGTTCCAGAGTTTTTCCTACATAACTTTTTATGGCAAAATTTGAGAAAAAGGGAAGTGATACCACAAGGCCTTTGCTCGGATTATCCAGTACTTTCCATTGAAACAAGGCTTGCAAACATGCACATTATAAAGCTTTTGCTTAACTTTGGGGCACGATCGCTGCGCGTGGCCCACCGTGGCCCCACCATGGGAGCCTTGGGGATGCCAAGGTTCATGCGCGGGCGCTGAGATTGATGAATGCTACGTCACTGAAGATGTGGCAGCTTGGGACACCGTGTCGTGACATATTACTTATGGATGGAGTGCCAATTCTTGCAGGAAGTTTTCTGCAATGATGCTGAGAGCCAGAAGTTCATAGAGAGCTATTACAAGAACGTAGTGATTTGGAGTTATAGTATGCCCTTCTGGAGGGGTTTTTCCAAACAGATGGGATGCGGATTTCAGGCATGCTCATGACCTATCTTGGGAACTCGATTGTGAACAGCATTCAGTGGCTGTGAGGGCTGAGAAGGCCGGCATTTCGCTGGTGGAAGACGTCTTGCGTGGGAGGGGGCCGTTGAAGGTCCTAACCCGGTGATGACCCCGGTGGTACGAGGAACACCGAAGCGGCACAAATGTTTGCCAGATATCGGGAGCATTGCAAGGAGAGTGGATTCACTAGAAAAAATGTGGATCCTGACACTCCATCCGAGGTGATATCAGACTTCAGAGAATTTGGAGTTTTGCTCGCACCACTACATTAGCGTAGGAATGAGCACGGCATTTTCAACGAATTATGTTTGGATGCCGATACGGAGCGCTAGAGGATTTTTTCCCCACCATGCTCTATGACCTGATGCTACCCAGCCTTGGTGACTTGGGGGAAAAGGCCCTAGGATTGCTTGCTAACACGAGTATATCTACCTAGCCCTAAAACCCACACATACCTTGGTGAGGGCTGCCACTGGGACGTGCTGGCGACCGTGCCAATACGGGAAAGCTTTTTTTACTTGGAAGGAAGGGTGGATAGACAAACGGAGGGCTGCAGGCTGTATGGAAAAGAAGTACTCTCGCCAAACGCTCATGACGCCAACTCTTTTTTGGGTTGTGGACCCCAAAAGAGCTAGCTAAGTATAGAAATGATGTTAAGGAGAAAACCATAGGCTCCTTTTGCGCTGGAATTCGCAAGAAATAGGTAAATTTTGTGCACACAGGTGCCAAGAGGTGGGAGAAATAATACAGTTTTTGGTAATGAAGCTGAGAAAAAGCTTTTTCGGGGATAGTTCAAAGGGAAAAAACTTCAGAATAGTAGCAGTAGGGGCGGGCCAGCTACCTGCTGCTTGGGGCCAGACAGTTGGAGTGAAATAATCCAGCTGTCTGTTTTACTGCTGGCGACTAGTTTGGTGTGAAGGAGGGAAAGTTTGACTGTTTGACTGACTGACTTTAACGACTGACTACCTTATTCTCCCACTCTCTCGTGGAGGATAAAAGGGAGAAGGAAGAGGAGGAGGGGGTAGAAATAAATGAAAAAGAAAGAAAGGAGAGAAAGAGAGAAGGGAGAGAAAAGAGAGAGAGAGAGAGGAGAGAAGAGGAGAGAGAGAGAGAGAGAGAGAGAGAGAGAGAGAGGGGAGAGAGAGAGAGAGATAGGGAGAGGGAGAGAAGGAAAGGAAAGGAAGGAGAGAGAGAGAGGGACTTACTCTTCTGACGTCATCAATAACATTCGTAACCCTGTTGGCGGGAAGAAAACAAAATTCGCGCGCTTTTTACAAAAGTCGTGTTTTTACGGAAATAAGGCCTGGAAATCAACTATTTTTGGTGGATTAGGTGTTTTGAATGTACATGCAACATAATTAGGCAAAAAAAAAAGGGTCTGGACGATTACTTTAAGAAGACCAAAGTTGAACCAGACTGTTACCTTGGTGAAGGTAAATCATTGTGAAAGTAATATAAAATAAATAAGGTTTTATCCTTTTGTCATGATTAATCATCATACTGTTCTAAAATTGATCCAGGGGTCTGTATTCCTTTCGTATCATTTTCTTTGGGGACTTACAACCGGTTGTTTTCACCAGTGGTCTAGAGTCTCTAGTTCAGTGGTTCTTAACATTTTTAGTGCTCGTACCCTTTGAGATCTCATAATTTGTCTCGTAACCCCGATCAGAAAAAAGTTTAATTAGAGTAACGAACCTTTTATTTCACTAACTACAATACTACATAGTACACAATGTTACATTTCAGTGACTCTTTTGTTGTTGCATTTCATCAATTATGATGATTGAAAGCGAGGTTCCCGAAGTACGCATGTCGTCACTTGCATCCAGACGGTTCCTAACCTTTGTTTTTGAGGTGTAGTTGTGTTGAAAACGCATAAAACGTGGGTTTCAAATGGCACAATGACCTCCAGAGGTCTTTCTGCTAACTGTGGGAATGGTTTCAGTTGTGCACACCAAAACATATCTAGCTGCATTGATTCAAACTGCATTTGGATTCTGTTGGCCGGCAGCTCAACAAGATCATCTTGCAACATATTACTGTTATCCATGGAATCCAGGTTGAAAATTATATGGATCCCGTATCCATCTCTGTGCCACATAAACCTGTCCATGGTGAAAGTATCCCCGCAAGGATTGAAACAGCCTTGCAAATGCTCTTTCACTTCAGTAAAGATGGCACTTCCTCTGCAAAAGCACCTCATCAAATGAGGAAAGTTAACAAAATTCCCTTCTTCAATGCGCCACATCCAAATTGGAAGTTTCTGGGTAAAGGCAAATAACTTCTCTGACAGTCATCTTGTTTAGCATTCTTCCTTGGATGGATATGTTCAACTCGTTCAAGGGCGTGAATACATCTGTCAGGTATGCTAAAAACAAATGACTCCCTGTTTTCAAGTGGTCAGCAATGTCACTGCCTTGATTTATAAGAAACCTCTTGATTTTTCGTGGGAGTTCGAAGACACGTGTAAGTGTACGTGGAGCCACCTCACTTCCGTGTGGAAAAGAGGGAAAACTATAGGCGTTTTTCTGCGGGGATTTTTGGTTGCAATCGGAAAATTTTCGGTTGCAACGGTCACAACACCAACAAATGATTGCGGGTCGGCCAAACATCTTTCCCTGAATGGTTGAACAGGGATCGAAATTTGAGCAACCGAACATTTTTTCGGTTTGCAATCAGGATCCCCCCAGAAAACGCCTTATGTTCACTCCAATTTTCTTCACAAAATGATGCATAGAGACAAGAAAAAACAGACAAAATATTTATAAATATATAATTTCAGCCTCTCTATAAAAATGATATTGAATTATTGGTCAGCAAAGTCTCGTACCCCCAGGTGTAAAGTTTCGTACCCCCTGTGGTACAGGTAACCCCAGGATAAGAACCACTGCTCTAGTTCAAAACCTGCCAAGAGCTACTTTTTTGTCCTCGTCGAGTAGCCGAAACACCCACATGCCTGCCCATCAACCTCCCCTCCGACTGCAAGTGTGGCAGAGGGCACCAGGGGGGAACATAAGCCTCAATTTAATTACATGTGTCACTCAACAAATCCAGCCTGCGACACCACGGGCGAGGGCCAGCCATCCCCCAGCCTTTTAGAAATAACATATAAGGCCAACCACCTGAGGCCCCAAGGAAGATAAAGCCTAAAGACGCAACAGGGATGAAAAAATAATAAAAATAATACTAAGATATTAAATATAGGCTGGTGGCGTCAAAGCTTTTTCGTCTCGTCAAGTCCCCTCTAACTGACTTTCAAGAGAGAGCTCGCACGCGTACGTCTAACCCCTGAGACGGAAACTGAGAGACTGAAGCGCATTATTTTGTTGAATTTAGTTCGGTAAAAAAAAAAACGTTAGCCGTGGAATGTATCAGTACGAGGCTGCGGGAAAAAAAGGGGGAAGCAATGTTTCCATAATATCTCAAGAACCGTATTAGCCGCGTACCGTAAGGCGGCGTCACACTAGCACTTTTTCCGTCTAGTTTTTTTCAGCGACTTTTTACAAAATAACAATTTTCTGACTGCAAAGTCCCCGCAAGCCGTCACAAAAACACAGAATCGTTTTGCCTGCATCACCAGTTTAGCTGTTCGACTGTAAAAAAACTGGTTCTTTGTGGTTTGTGGTTTAAAACCCCTTTGTGGTTAAGATTATGTTTCATTAAAACCTATAAGTTTTTGGTTAGGTTTTCATTAAAATATATAAGGTAAGGTTAGGGTTTTTTTATTTATTTATTTATTTATTTTTTTTTTTTTTTTTTTTAACTTTGCGCAAAAAACTATCCCCCATTACAACACGCACCTATTGTAGCCAAGAAAAAATTCTTTGTCTCTGAAAACGACCGCGAAACTCTCGTCCATTATTACCGACGGCTATAATTACGTGCCTTGTAATGCATTAAGTTGTAGTAGAACAATTTCTTTCATGACATCGTAAAAATAAGTAAGCTGAAAGGCTTGTGGAGCCAGCCAACTTCTGCGGAGTATGCACCCAAAAACAGTTACCGAAATAGGAAATGTAGGTACTTATTACTTCTATTGCCGTTTCTTTAGCTGGGCTTTCCTGTGTCTGTATGTTTGTTTTTTGTGCAATGAATTTTTCTAATTCAGATAAGTGAGGTTAAGTTTTGGTTAGGTTAGGAGGCATTCATGATTCTTAACACCACTGTGTGTCAGGGTGTGTCTGGTGAGTTCAGAATGGGGTATAAAACCTTTTCCCACACTCTAGGCATTCATGGTTCTTAACACCACTGTGTGTCAGGGTGTGTCTGGTGAGGTCACTCTTTGTAGTAAATCTTTTCCCACACTCTAAACATTCATAATTCTTAACACCACTGTGTGTCAGGGTGTGTGAGGTGAGGTCACTCTTTGTAGTAAATCTTTTCCCACACTCTAGGCATTCATGATTCTTAACACCACTGTGTGTCAGGGTGTGTCTGGTGAGGTCACTCTTTGTAGTAAATCTTTTCCCACACTCTAAACATTCATAATTCTTAACACCACTGTGTGTCAGGGTGTGTGTGGTGAGGTGACCCATTGTAGCAAATCTTTTCCCACACTCTAAACATTCATAATTCTTAACACCACTGTGTGTCAGGGTGTGTGTGGTGAGGTGACCCATTGTAGTAAATCTTTTCCCACACTCTAAACATTCATAATTCTTAACACCACTGTGTGTCAGGGTGTGTAAGGGGAGGTCACTCTTTGTAGTAAATCTTTTCCCCACACTCTAGGCATTCGTGATTCTTAACACCACTGTGTGTCAGGGTGTGTCTGGTGAGGTCACTCTTTGTAGTAAATCTTTTCCCACACTCTAAACATTCATAATTCTTAACACCACTGTGGTGTCAGGGTGTGTGTGGTGAGGTGACCCATTGTAGCAAATCTTTTCCCACACTCTAAACATTCATAATTCTTAACACCACTGTGTGTCAGGGTGTGTGAGGTGAGGTCACTCTTTGCAGTAAATCTTTTCCCACACTCTAGGCATTCATGATTCTTAACACCACTGTGTGTCAGGGTGTGTTTGGTGAGCTGACTCTTTCTTGCAAATCTTGTCCCACACTCTAAACATTCATAATTCTTAACACCACTGTGTGTCAGGGTGTGTGTGGTGAGGTGACCCATGTAGCAAATCTTTTCCACACTCTAACATTCATAATTCTTAACACTACTGTGTGTCAGGGTGTGTTCGGTGAGTTGACTCTTTGTAGTAAATATTTCCCACACTCTAAATATTCATAATTCTTAACACCACTGTGTGTCAGGGTGTGTCTGGTGAGTTCAGAACGGGTATAAAACCTTTTCCCACACTCTAGGCATTCATGGTTCTTAACACCACTGTGTGTCAGGGTGTGTCTGGTGAGGTCACTCTTTGTAGTAAATCTTTCCCACACTCTAAACATTCATAATTCTTAACACCACTGTGTGTCAGGGTGTGTGGTGAGTCACTCTTTGTAGTAAATCTTTACCCACACTCTAAACATTCATAATTCTTAACACCACTGTGTGTCAGGGTGTGTGTGGTGAGGTCACTTTTTGTAGTAAATCTTTTCCCACACTCTAAACATTCATAATTCTTAACACCACTGTGTGTCAGGGTGTGTGAGGTGAGGTCACTCTTTGTAGTAAATCTTTTCCCACACTCTAGGCATTCATGATTCTTAACACCACTGTGTGTCTGGTGAGGTCACTCTTTGTAGTAAATCTTTTCCCACACTCTAGGCATTCATGATTCTTTAACACACTGTGTGTCAGGGTGTGTGGTGAGGTCACTCTTTGTAGTAAATCTTTTCCCAAACTCTAAACATTCATAATTCTAACACCACTGTGTGTCAGGTGGTTGAGGTGAGGTCACTCTTTGTAGTAATCTTTTCCCACACTCTAGACATTCATGATTCTTAACACCACTGTGTGTCAGGGTGTGTTTGGTGAGCTGACTCTTTCTAGCAAATCTTGTCCCACACTCTAAACATTCATAATTCTTAACACGACTGTGTGTCAGGGTGTGTTCGGTGAGTTGACTCTTTGCAGTAAATCTTTTCAATCGAGTCATGCGAGAGACTGTTGGCTGTTATATAGAACCGGCTTTTAAATGTATCTACATGTACAATAGTCACTTGAATATTTATAATACTTCTAAACGTATTGAATTATAATTTGCAAAAACTTAATGATTTATATCGAATATCTTTAAAGTAATCACTATGGATTTTGATTTGACTAAGAAAGTTGACTTCAACTTTGCAGACAAAGACGATCACGAGCGACTGCCTCAGACTTGACTGATGCAGACGGACTAACTAGTCAGAGCGAGAAAAAACTAGTCAGAGCGACGAAGTTCGACTAACTAGGCGGAAAAAGTGCTAGTGTGACGCCGCCTTTAGCAACGAGAAAACGTTATAGAGAAAAAATATAGATTTCAACAGGCTTCCCTGTGGTATAAGCAAATTTAAATTCCATTGATAAATAACCGAATTAAGTTTATTTTTAAGGTATATTACCCGAAAAAAATATTCCAGAAATCAAGGGAAAATTGCATACATGCGTAAAACTCTTGCGGATAAGAAATGTATATTTTTCAAAGTGGAATACGATTCCTGTAGAAACTCTCTCCATCAAGACATAAAACAATGTTAGACGGATAAAAATCTGTATAAGCAAAAAAGAAACGGATAGATGCTTAGGGTAGATCTCGTTGAGCTTAACAAAATGTATTCATGCCATTTTTGGTCTAGGGTCAATAGTTTCATAGTAAAAAATTGGGTAACGCAATAAAAGTAGTGTTCTGACCATTTTAAGCTGCCAAAAATTTGGTCGAGTTTTATTGTCCTACAGACGTAACAATGATCTCAATACCAATTGTACATCTTGCGAAGAACAATAATAATTGTTCTATATATTTTTTTCACAGAACCCTGCCAGTCAAAGAACAGTTTTGAAGTTTTTTGATAGTACACAGCGCGCCAAAGCATTGTTCGTGACATCATAACACAGCGCTTCCATACGGGAATTCAGAAAATGTACTCTATGGCAGCCTACTGACTTCCGAGAGAGATATCTTTCATATGGCAGCTTGTTTAAGGCACGGGCAGTCCATCAAGACCGTTGAGGAATGTTCAGATGCCACTTGTCAATTATAGACGAAGCATTTTAAAAAGTATCGCCTTCCTTCCCGCGCGTAATTTGAACAGACGCGCGTTGGTATGACAATCATTGTTTTCATAATGGGTGGCAGGAAAGACCTAACAAAAGAGCAAATTAAAGTTATTGTATCTCTACACAAGGCAGAGAGGCCAGTGGAAGAAATATCAAGGATTGTGGATGTTACGAGGAGATGTGTGCATAAGTGGGTGGAATGTTTCACGGTGGGTTGCATCGTCGCGACAGCCGCGACACCATAACAGTATAAGTGGCCAGGGCGAGGGTGTAAAACATCAGCAAGCACCCTAAATGTCATGAAACGTCAAGTGGATGCCCATCCTCAATTAAGAGCAAGAAAAATATTGCGATATGACTTTTACATCCTCGCCCTGGCCACTTATAATGTTTCTGGGGTCGCGGCTGTCGCGACGATGCTTTCCACCGTGAAAAAATTTTCCACCCACTTATGCCCCACATCTCCTCGTAACATCCACAATCCTTGATATTTCTTCCCCTGGCCTCTCGCCTTGTGTAAAAGATACAATAACTTTACTTTGCTCCTTTTTTAGGTCTTTCTTGCCACTCATTATGAAAATAATGATAGTCATACCAACGCGCGTCTGTTCAAATTACTCGCGGGAAGGAAGGCGATACTTTTTAAAATGCTTCGTCATAATTGACAAGTGGCATCTGAACATTCCTCAACGGTCTTGATGGACTGCCCGTGCCTTAAACAAGCTGCCATATGTAAGATATCTCTCTCGGAAGTCAGTAGGCTGCCATAGGGGTACATTTCTGAATTCCCGTATGGAAGCGCTGTGTTTTGATGTCGCGAACAATGCTTTGGCGCGCTGTGTAAGGAACGCATTTCCCGTATAGATACGGGAAAGTCATGAAAACAAATTGTAGTGCTCCAAAAATCCTGCCTTAATTAGTTTTAAATTTCCCCTCAAAGTCCAGTATTTAGACCGCCAAATGCCAAAAGCTGTTTTGTGCACGGCAACTGTGGGGCAACGTGCACACCGTAACCCCCCAATGTTACACACTTTTTAACATAAAATGTATTACATACACACACGGGGGCTATGTAATAGCAGTAAACCCGATGGATGGATTGCTTACGAGGAGGCCGACAAATATAACTCGTCACAGGCAGCCTCTGTCCCCTGATTCTTTCTCCTGTCTGTATCTTCTACTGGAATAGTGACACTATTTCTACGGCGCCGCCGCGTCAGTTTTTTTGAACCCATCCAGTTGGAAAGACCTGTCCCCGAGAACGAATGTCCCTTGCATGTATTTAAAATAATCGTCCAGACATTTTATCATTCCTAATTTAATGCAATCAAATTATAGCCATTAACGAGTATATCAACAATATGTCGTCACTTTTTGCATCCAGCCAGCCGCTTTTTAAATAATCCGCAAACAAAATCTGCAAATTCCCCGAGCTTCCAAAACGCCCTCACGACAAGCAGACGATGCGCTAAAAGGCTCGGTGACGTCACAAAAGGAAGCGCGCTGATCAGAAGCACGTTAACACAAAAGATAAATATAGTACTTGAATTTTTTTTAGTGTTTTGATGATTTTTTGCGATAGCCACATGCATGCATCCTTTTTGGGTGCGCAAGACAGGTGCCTTTTCTTCTCCTCTCCTCCTTTCCCCTTTCCCCTTCTTTTCTTCCTTTATCTCTTTTTTCTTTTCTTTTTCCTTCCTTTTTCTCTTCTCCTCTCTTTCCTTTTTTTCCCTTC
>JACEEZ010010747.1:0-11760 GCA_016584305.1 Chionoecetes opilio | reverse complement strand
AGCTGATCTTTTAGCAAAAATCTTGTCCCAACCTCTAAACATTCATAATTTTAACACCACTGTTTTGTCAGGGTGTTTTCGGTGAGTTGACTCTTTGTAGTAAATCTTTTCAATCGAGTATGCGAAGACTTTTTGGCTGTTTATAGAAACCGGCTTTTAAATGTATTTTACATGTACAATAGTCACTTGAAATTTTAATACTTTCAAACGTATTGAATTATAATTTGCAAAAAATTACTGATTTATATCGAATATCTTTAAAGTAATCACTATGGATTTTGATTTGACTAAGAAAGTTGACTTCATCTTTGCATACAAAGACGATCACGAGCGACTGACTGATGCAGACGGACTAACTAGTCAGAGCGAGAAAACACCAACGGAGATTGACTAACTAGACGGAAAAAGTGCTAGTGTGACGCCGCCTTAAGTGAGGCCTTTCTTTTAGTGTGTGTGTGTGTGTGTGTGTGTAAGGTTAGCCCACTTTGTATGTTTGGTCCTTCCTTTACATAAGTGTGTTGCATCTGTTCGTCCCATCCTAGAAAGCTGTATGAGTGTATCTCCTGACTATGTGGATTATAATGTATATGTGAGTATGGTTAATTTTGTGTTTGTTTCATTCTGTATGTATTTGTAGGCTTGTGTGTGTAAGTTAATTGTTCTGTTTATATTCCGTCCTGTGTATGAGTGAGTGAGTGAGTCTTTTCTGTTCATGCGGGACTGGTTAGCTGGAAAGGTAACCAATTTTCTTTGCCACCAAAGTATCACCTATCAGTGCTAATGTATTGAAGTGCAGGACTGGCAGGCATGCTGCTGTGGCTGTGGCCAGGGGACTGGCAGGCATGTTGTGGTGGATGTGGCCAGGGGAGTGGCAGGCATGCTGTGGTGGATGTGGCCGGGGGAGTGGCAGGCATGCTGTGGTGGGTGTGGTCAGGGGAGTGGCAGGCATGCTGTGGTGGATGTGGCAGGCATGCTGTAGTGGGTGTGGCCAGGGGAGTGGCAGGCATGCTGTGGTGGATGTGGCCAGGGGAGTGGCAGGCATGTTGTGGTGGATGTGGCCGGGGGAGTGGCAGGCATGCTGTGGTGGATGTGGGGCCAGGGGAGTGGCAGGGCATGCTGTGGTGGATGTGGCCAGGGGAGTGGCAGGCATGCTGTGGTGGATGTGGGCCAAAGGGGAGTGGCAGGCATGCTGTGGTGGATGTGGCCAGGGGAGTGGCAGGCATCCTGTGGTGGAGGTGGCCAAGGGAGTGGCAGGCATGCTGTGGTGGAGGTGGCCGGGGGAGGGGCAGGCATGCTGTGGTGGATGTGGCCAGGGGAGTGGCAGGCTTTGTTTGTGGTGGATGTGGCCAAGGGGGAGTGGCAGGCAGCTGTGGTGGATGTGGCCCGGGGGAGTGGCAGGCATGCTGTGGTGGGTGTGGCCGGGGGAGTGGCAGGCACCTGTGGTGGAGGTGGCCAGGGGAGTGGCAGGCTGCTTGTGGGGATTGTGGCCAGGAGAGTGGCAGGCATGCTGTGGTGGATGTGGCCAGGGGAGTGGCAGGCATGCTGTGGTGGAGGTGGCCAGGGGAGTGGCAGGCAGCTGTGGTGGAGGTGGGCCGGGGGAGTGGCAGGCATGCTGTGGTGGATGTGGCCAGGGGAAGTGGCGGGCATGCTGTGGTGGGTGTGGCCAGCGGGAGTGGCAGGCATGCTGTGGTGGTGTGGCCCCAGGGAAGTGGCAGGCATGCTGTGGGGGGTTTTTGGCCAGGAGAGTGGCAGGCATGCTGTGGTGGGTGTGGCAGGGGAGTGGCAGGCATGCTGTGGTGGGTGTGGCCAGGAGAGTGGCAGGCATGCTGTGGGTGGCTGTGGCCAGGGGACTGGCAGGCTTTGCTGTGGTGGATGTGGCCAGGAGAGTGGAAAGGCATGCTGTGGTGGATGTGGCCAGGGGGAGTGGCAGGGCATGCTGTGGTGGAGGTGGCCCAGGAGAGTGGCAGGCATGCTGTGGTGGATGTGGCCAGGGGAGATGGCAGGCATGCTGTGGTGGAGTGGCCAGGAGAGTGGCAGGCAATGCTGTGGGGAGGTGGCCAGGAGAGTGGCAGGCATGCTGTGGTGGAGGTGGCCAGGAGAGTGGCAGGCATGCTGTGGTGGATGTGGCCAGGGGAGGGCAGGCATGCTGTGGTGGATGTGGCCGGGGGAGTGGCAGGCATGCTGTGGTGGCTGTGGCCAGGGGAGTGGCAGGATGCTGTGGTGGAGGTGGCCAGGGGAGTGGCAGGCATTGCTGTGGTGGATGTGGCCAGGGGAGTGGCAGGCATGCTGTGGTGGAGGGGGCCAGGGGACGTGGCAGGCATGCGGGGGTGGAGGGGGCCAAAGGGGAGTGGCAGGCTTTGCTGTGGTGGAGTGGCCAGGGGAGTGGCAGGCATGCTGTTGGTTGGAGGTGGCCAGGGGAGTGGCAGGGATTCAAGCCACTTCAAAAATGACCTAGATCAGCTTTGGACAGTAACCGATCCTAACTACTGGGGGGAGATGCTGAGAAGTGCCATAGAGGTAAGGCGAAAAAGAGCCCCTTTACCCGTCTTCAGGCGCTTTGTAAGGGCCCCGGCTAAGGCACGGGACTAAAGCCCATGTCCCAGTCGAAAGTTCAGGCGCTTTTGCACTGCCTTACACCTCCAAAGCCTATGGCGTGGGCGTGGTCCGAGAATCCTACTAGCCAATCACTTTTGCCTATCTGAGCACGGGCTTAGGCAGCTTCGACCAATCACAAGGCTTGAAACGTCTCTGCTGAAGCAAGGAATGTTGTCCCTCCCTCCTAACCAAGCACTTATTGCAAGGACAAACCGCTCTCCCCCCGCAAAGCCTTGTTTCATCAAATTTGACGTTCACGCAGGTTTTTGCCCACTTATATATTTTTGCATTAGGGAGTGCCATACACCATGATAATCGTTTAAGGTTGCCGATTCCGGACAGTGAGTGAAATTTAAGCAAGCAACATTCCAGGAATAAGGAGAAGATGAATAAAAAAGGGGAAAAAAAAGTTTATACACGATTTCTTTTTGCTCTCTTTATCTTATTATAGGTATAGTTTACTGCAAGTTTTATGCATTCATGATATGCACTAATGTCTCGTGAAGATGATACTATGTTCAGCTGTCCTAAATATCATCTGGTAGTATGATAATACCGTGTAATAGCACAACATTTTAGTGCGGGCGGAGCACCTGCCGCCCGCCGCCCGCCGCCCCCCTAACCAACACACAACACAACATTTCTTATCACCAGCATATAACCCCCTATAATGCCGCATTAGTTTTGCACGATAAATTTCATACACACCTTGCAACACTTTTAATACGTAAACACCAATTGTTACGTTGTGGGAAACCTAACAAGGCTGTATTTGCTTTATAAACAAAGAGGAATGTCTGTCAAAGGCCCACAGCAGCTCACAAAGTCAGGGTCTGACCATGCCTTAGTTTTCAGCGCCTTTAGCGGTGCCCCTAAGCAGCAGTCTCGACTGAGCATTGGGGTGGAGGGCGTTTCGCCTTACCACATGCGCCTAGTGGATAGGGCGCCCTAGCTCACTCTCAGCATCGGGGCCCCTGACCCGTGTTTTTTTGTCGTCCAAGCACCGTCTTGGTACAAAGACCTTTTTTTGGGTTGTTTTGTTTCTGCAACAAAAACACAAAAGTTGGTAGGAGCCGAAATAATAATCAACACAAAACATTGAAAACAATATCACAAAGTAGATAACACACATTTCAGCAAGTGTTATCACTTTGAGGTGAATACTGAAGGTGTATTATGAAGGTTATGATAACAATAACAACACGGCGCCGAAAGGGTACCCTGCAGTCAGAAAACACCGAAAATATAGCCGGAGGGGGCTGTGTTTGTCTTGCCTACATATTTACCTCATGTGTTATGTGTGGTGACGATGCGTGTCAATATACATCCTGTCCATTCTCTTCAGATATATTATATATGATAAACAACATATCCCGCGTCATCGAAAAAGTAACCGAAAACGTCTTGAGTTATTTAATACCACAAATTCACCTCCCTTGATATATGTGGGACCATCAGTGTCATTTTTGTTACTGCCCTGCCTGATATGGTGTGTGTGCGACTGCAGGCATGCACATTTCTCTATTATTCACGTTGTACAAGGAACTGTGAATATTTTTTTCTGGTGTGTTTTGATGTGTTTTGAATTAATCTGCTAGCCGTTTCTGTGGCAATCACTTTTTTTTTTAGGGTGGGGGGTAAAGGTTAGTTTAGGTTAGGTAAGGGTTAGGTTAGGTTATGTTAGGTAAAGGTTAGGTATAGGTTCGGTTATGTTGAATTTTGTTTTACAATAATTTTTTGTCGCAAATCACTTAAAAAAGTGATTTAAGACAGAAACGGTTAGCAGATTGATTCAAAACACATCGAAACTCATCAGTCTAGAAATAGTTTCGTCCACCAAAGTGAATTCGGTGTTAAACTGGATATTTAGCACTGGATGTTCAAGTTTTTTGGATAATGGGTAATAAGGTAGTATTTTTTGGGGTATATGCAGAGTAGAGAGTAGGAGCCACTTGCAAGAAACACTGTATAAAGATATACACTACCCTCCCGAGTTTCGCGCTTGCTTTCTTCCAGAGGCATAGCGCGAAACTCACGGATCGCGAAACTCGGGTATTAAAAACACTGTAAAAATCTTTTTAGTCCGTTTTTTTTTTTTTTTTTTTTTTTTTTTTTTTTTTTTTTTTTTTTTGGTGCGTGTGTGTGTGTGTGCCTACAGCGCCGTTACGCAGTGACCTCCAGGGGTGGGATGGTAGGCCCTGAAGGTTAACTTGAGGGCTGTGTACCTACCGTATTTTACAGTTATAAGAACTCACTTTTTCCCCCCAAAAATTCCTGAAAATGCCCCAAGCCCTTGTCCACCCAGCAGTGAATGGGTACTGGTTGTTAGCCTGGGGTTTTGTGACCCGCCTCCCGGGGTGGGGGCTTCGGCCAACACTACGTAGAGAAGAGGAGGAGGAGAGGAGCTTGAGATTGAGCTTGAGTTGAGTCACCCAGCGGATGCTGTTTTGGTCTGAGTGAGTGGAGCTTGACACATATCTTGTCAGCTGATGGTTGTGTGACAGTGTTATACGACAATAACACGTCACAATGCCTTCTTCTCTTCTCTCCTGTCTCCTCCAGTACCTCCAGAAACCACAGTACCACACCACGTCATGGTTAATCACTTATAAAGGAGTATTTTGTGGTAAATAAGTAAGGAACGGCGGGGTGAAGGTAAGGTGCTCCCTTATTTCGAGGTGTTACCTAACTTATGCGACACCGGCTGTTCCTATAGAGAAAAACACAAAAAAATGGAAAAAACCAAAGCAAAACTACAAGCATACTAAGCCTATTATAATACTATACTAAGCAGGAAGGAAGGAAGAGGGTTTTCCTGTACGTCTCTTATGGGAGGCGGTAGCAGAGTGGTTAGCGTCAAGATATATGTCAAGCTCGAGCACGAGCTTGACAGACGACCCTACAAATTTGATACTAAGCAAAAAGGTCACAAGAAGAAGAAGTCTCCGAGTGGCGTTCTCGGTGATCCGAGTTCGATCCTTTGATGAGGGCTGTAAAATCCACTTAAAATCTTTCCTGCATTGTGAGTAGCCTAAGAACACCCACACGCTGCCCATTAACTTACCTTCTATTGCGAGTGCATCGGAGGACACAGGGGGCGGAATGAGCCTCTAATCAAAGGCGTCCCTATAGAAATTCTGTCTGCGCCACCACGGGCAAGGGCCAACATCACGCCCTCAAGTTAACCTCCAGGGCCTACCATCCCACTTCTGGAGGTCACTGCCTAACGGCGCTGTAGGCACACACACCAAAAAAAAAAAAAAAACGCGAAACTCGGGGATATAATGCGCGAAAGTCGGGATGGGTAGAATTTAGGACTCAGCGCGAAACTCGAGGATCGCGAAAACTCGCATGGGGCGTGAAACTCGGGAGGGTAGTGTATTAGCATTTTTTATTTTTTAAAAGTTAGAGTATTAAAGATAGTGTATGATTCCATAAAGTACTATCATTATAAAACTAATAACCCCAAAGAAATTAAACTAACCTGGACTCCCAACAATGTTAACTAGGTAACCAATTTATTTGACCTAATTCCTACTAACCGAGAGTAAGGTTTTTCAAAAACTAATAATTTGCGATACAAATGCTAGAGTAGACTGCAAACAATTTGATCATGAATAAGAATGTAAAGCTCAAAATTTTAAGTGATTATGGGCAAATGCTCCAATAAACTCTTTTTATTTTTCATGGTAAAAATGGACGAGGACTGTGCAGTCATTTTTTTAAACACTGACTAGTTATCTTGCCTAAAATTAGTGGAGTTTTTTCAGATGGAGGTATTTTTTTTTATTTTCGGAAACCCAATACATTTTTTCATTTTTCATCCTAAGGTCGCCGTTTCCATCGATAACAATGTATTTTCATCAGAAAAAGCCCCTTAAACTTTCCCAGGAAATAATAGTCATTTGTTCAGAAACCAGAGAAGTGACAGAATTGTACGAAAACGAGTGCGTCCCGCCCCGCCCCGCATTCGCCAGCCCCCCAGACGGCCTCGCCCTGCTGCCTGCTGGGAGGATAATTACCCGAACCGAACCTAACCTAACCTCATAACGGGGGGGGGGTTCCGCCCCCCTCGACCCCCCCCGGCGAGATTATGAACCTAACCGAACCTTAATCTAGGACACTGACTGACACACAAAGCAAGTCATGTCAAATATCTACATTAATGCACTGACAGCTAAGCCAAATAGAACAATAAATGTAGAATTGAACGCGGAATAGACGAAACAATGAAGAAAAGTTGCAATTGTGGTGTAGTAACAGATGTAAAAAGTGAAATGAAAGAGTAATTTATGAGCTTGAATGACCGGCTTACTATCTTGGCGGGGAAAGGGAAAAAGTATGTTAGTTAGTTAATTAATTAATGCTTATTGTACATGTATGTTATATTTATAAATCTATATCTTTATCTACTTTATTTATATATAATTTTACTTTTCATATCCATATTATTCTCTACAAATCCCACGTTTTTGTAAGTGTGTATTATTTCCTATGTTTTTTTCTTCTATTTTTTTGTTTTTTTCATATGGTAGACTACATGAATCTATATCTTATCGCATATTCTTTTTTTAAACTTTTTCATTTGCATATCCATATTATTCTCACAAATCCCCACTTTTTGTACGTTGTAATTTCCAAAGAATTTTTTTTCCTTTTTTTCATGTGGTAGGCTACATGAATTAATTGCTCGCTGCTTTGTTTTATTTTTATTCCATTTCTATTTTCTTATTACAGTGTTTACGCGATATTTTATTTACATGTTTAATTTTTTGAATGTATGAATATTTCCAATGCTTTTTTCCCATATGGTAGCTCCTTTAATTCATTGCCCAATACTTTTTTATATCCTCATCACTATTCTATTATCAAAATTACCGTGTTACGTAAGGCTTTGGAGGGGACAGGCCGGGTTTGGGTTACTCGGGAGTTCTTCTTTCCCGTGACCTTTGACGCTTAGTATCGCTGCATAAAGGTCCTCTTCAACTTCGTCTCCTTAGTTAACAAACTTGTCAACTCTTCCCTTGGTATCTTACAGTGGCAGTGAAAGTGAACTATCTATTTTTTCTTTAGTATAACAGGAGGAATGAAATATACAGTAAGGCTTTTTTGAGAAGACGGGAAGGGAAAGGGAAATGTAGTAACACGGAGGTGGCGGGAGGAGAAACAAAAAATTTGTGGTTGTTAATTTAAGCGTGAATTTTGGGAAAAATTACGTACCTTTGCGATCTTATTTGCCGTAGATGAACTTACAGAGGATTAGTTGAGCACATTATATAGCCCAAACAATGCTTTATGGGGTTATTCCTGCAGTAATTCCCCACCAATATATACACGAGACAAGGCCAGGGCTCTGTTAGTTTTGGTGCCTCACAAAACTTTTCCTGGTACGGTCTTAAAAAATGCTCTTCCTTCCTTATTTTCTAATGTTCTTCCTTTATTTCTTATGTTTCTTCCTTATTTTCTTATGTTCTTCTTTTTTTTCTAATTTCTTCCTATTTTCTGATGTTTCTTCCTTATTTTCTAATGTTTTCTTCCATTATTTTCTTATGTTCTCCTTATTTTTTTATGTTTCTTCCTTATTTTTTATGTTTCCTTCCTTATTTCTTAATTCTTCTTTTTTTCTTATGTTTCTTCCTTATTTTCTTATGTTTCTTCCTTATTTTCTTATGTTCTTCCTTATTTTCTAATGTTTCTTCCTTATTTTCTTCCTTATTTTCTTATGTTTCTTCCTTTTTTTTCTAATGTTTCTTCCCTTTTTTTCTTATGTTCTTCCTTATTTCTTATGTTTCTTCTTATTTTCTTATGTTCTTCCCTTATTTTCTTATTTTTTCTTCCCATTTTTTTTATGTTTTCTTAAATTACCTCTTTTTACACTATCTGTTGATTCTCTCGCTCAATTTTTTTTCATCACTCCATCTCCTTCGTCTCCTCTCGCGTCTGTCACCCGCCTCTTCCTTTTCGGCTTTTTCAGTAGTATTTACACGTTACTATTCATATTCATGGTTTAAAGGGATACAATAAAGGAGATGTAGGAAAAATTTTTACAGCTACCCAGTAATCAGGGTAGAAAAAGTATTATATACGATTCATACTGGAAAAGCGTAGATTTAAAAAAGAAATAGGGAAAAAAATGGTTCCAAATAGAGTAGTAATGCAGGGCTTCCATTTTAGGGTAAAATACCCTAAAAATAATAGTAAATCGACCCCTTTTAGGGTACCGGTTAGGGTAAAGCATAACATAGGGTAATTTAGGGTAATGCTTCTGTTTTATTTCGTTGTTGAGGGGGTGATCATAATTAAGTTCTTGAGCAGCTGATATGTGGGATCATAAATGAAAGGATTTGAGAGCCAGGGAGCCCTACACAGGGGGGCACTAAGGATTTTTTTTCGAGTGGGGTGGTGTGGGGCCAGAATTTGTTTTTACCACTAGTATAGAAAACCCGCCAGGGTTCTCGCTAGCCGCTGTATGTTTACCTTCCTTCCGCCATCAGCTGATTCCCTTTTCAGGCCTTATTTCTTATTTCGCTACTGAAACAATAGTTTGTGGTAGTGTTAGATGCTTGTCCAAGCATTACGTGAAGCATAAGTGCCACCAAAGCAAGGTAGTATTTGATGCTTGTCCAAGGCATTACGTGAAGCATAAGTGCCACTAAAGCAAAGGTAGTGTTAGATGCTTGTCCAAGGCATTACGTGAAGCATAAGTGCCCCAAAGCAAGGTAGTGTTAGATGCTTGTCCAAGGCATTACGTGAAGCATAAGTGCACTAAAGCAAGGCAGTGTTAGAGTTGTCCAAGGCATTAGGAAGCATAAGTGCCACAAAGCAAGGCAGTGTTTTGATGCTTGTCCAAGGCATTACGTGAAGCATAAGTGCCACTAAAGCAAGGTAGTGTTAGATGCTTGTCCAAGGCATTACGTGAAGCATAAGTGCCCACCAAAGCAAAGGTAGTGTTAGAGGCTTGTCCAAGGGATTACGTGAAAACATAAGTGCCACCAAAAGCAAGGTAGTATAGAGGGTTGTCCAAGGCATTACGTGAAGCAATAAGGGGCCACCAAAGCCCAAGTAGTGTAGATGCTTGTCCAAGGCATTTCGTGAAGCATAAGTGCCACTAAAAGCAAGGCAGTGTTAGATGCTTGTCCAAGGCATTTCGTGAAGCATAAGTGCCACCAAGCAAGGTAGTGTTAGATGCTTTTCCAAGGCATTACGTGAAGCATAAGTGCCACCAAAGCAAGGTAGTATTTGAGGCTTGTCAAGGCATTACGTGAAGCATAAGTGCCCACAAAGCAAGCAGGTTAGATGCTTGTCCAAGGCATTACTTTAAGCATAAGTGCCACCAAGCAAAGGGAGTGTTAGAGGCTTGTCCAAGGCATTACGTGAAGCATAAGTGCCACCAAAGCAAGGTAGTATTAGAGGCTGTCCAAGGCATACGTGAACATAAGTGCCACCAAAGCAAGGTGTATTAGAGGCTTGTCCTATATATAGGCATTACGTGAAGCATAAGTGCCACCAAAGCAAGGTATAGTTTACACGGCAGGTGACCCCTGTCACGTCGCTAGAACCCGTAATATTTTTTTTTTAACCTGACTTAGTGTATTTGATTCTAACATAAGGACATTTCGGGGGGGGGGGGGGGTTATGGCCCCTTCTATATCATTTCTACTACTTTACTATCGCTGTTGTTTCATTCAGAATGGATGATGAAAACTAGTTCTGTTTTTTTGATGTTGGAAAGACTCAGGAAACACCTAGACGGTCTTACAACTTCAAAAGTTCAAGATGACCCAAAACCGTCTATTTAGAAAAAAAACTAAAATGTGCTAAAACAAATCATTACGTACATTCAAAATTTGGGGTGAAAGCGTAAGTCTGAGCCTCAGTTTGCTGGGTGGTTATCAGTTATCAAGTCAGTTAGATCAACCAGTAGAAAGATTATGCTTACTGAGATATTTGTAACTTGGGCATAACATGTGGAAAATCAGAAATTACTAATAAGCAATCACGATCTAAGACACAAACAGTTTGTCTGCAAATTTCAAAGACAAAGTCAGTTGCTACTTTTTGCTATTGCAAAGGGCCTAATTAAGAAAAACGCACCCAAATAATTTTGAAAATTCGAGTGTGCTTTTCTATGAGGCATAGGTTGCCCATTTCATTATTTGAACCCTTATATAGATGCTTAAGCAAAGTTCCTGATGTTTATGTCTTTAACAATTATGATAGGAGGCAAAAAATCTTTTAATAAAGTAGCTAAATGAATGGTTTGCTTCCGTCATCACATTGGGAGGTCAAAACAAATCCCAAACACTATTATGAACAGGAACGTCTTTTGATGTGAACATTCTTTCATGGCACTGAACATTCTTATAGCTGAACATCATTTTTAACCTCTATCAAATCTACAGTTTTCAATTTTCCCTTTCTCAAAACAGAAAAAGCCTTTCACGTAAAATTTCAAATAGTCCAGTACCAAAATGCTTTCCAAACACTTTAGTCCAGTCAAAAATATGAATGGACCCACCACAAATTGCAATAGAAACGAAGTTATATTTTTCTGAAACCTTGATGCCTACTGAATATCTGCCCAAGATTATACTTAAAATATTTTGAGTGGAAACATGGTTTTTCAGGTCATTTGCGTTTTGGTTACTTTTTCGGACTACCCGCAATAATTGGAAATTAAATACGACAATATCACTCTTAATAATAACAAAAAAACAACTTTTAATTATTTATTTAACCAGTGTGGCCTGGTTATGGCAAATGACAACTGTCACATGCAATAATGAACAAAATATTATGCTATCATTTTTTGCACATCAAAAAAATATGGATTAAATTTACTTAAATGTGACGCTATCATTTAAACCCATTATACTGATCCCCCTTAGCTTTTGAAATGCGCAATAAAACTTGATTTATATATAGGCCCTCACCAAAAATGTATTGCTAGTCTTCTTCAGGAAAAATGACATTACCGAAAGGTTACCGGTATTAAATTGGTGAGTGAGTCGGGAATTTCGTGAAAAAAATATCTTGAGTGAATAAGTTCGTAATTTCTAGTACTAATTGAAAAGTGAGTCAGAAATATAGTTAGATAGGTAGGCATATACATTGAATAATAAAAATATTTCTTGGGGGCCCTATTACACAAAGTCGTTTTTAAAT
>JACEEZ010010746.1:20000-40226 GCA_016584305.1 Chionoecetes opilio | reverse complement strand
CCTTTTTCTTTTAAAAAGCATTTGAATACAGTACAACGATTTCTTATTGGAATGATAAATGAAGGTAGAAAAAACTTCATGATAAATTAAGCATTATAGAAAGATTTCACTTTCTCGAAATGCAAATTCTGGTAAGTATATTCAAACATTAATGTACTGGGCTTACCTCTTCTGGGAAATGTTTAGTTGGGCACTGTTATGTAGTTGTACAGGTGTCCTTGAGAAAGGACATCACCCCAAACCACTCCCATCTGGTGACGTAGCCACCAGCTGATCACTTGGAGCAATCCACTGTCTTCTTTAACTCCTTCAAGAAGAGTTGTTAAGTTGTTGTACTTTATCCTGACATGGTCTGCAAACAAGAAAATCGATAAATTTTCATGCAACCATTTCAGTGCTCAGGCAATATACATTAGTGTGCTATTGCATGAATTAACCGGTTCAGCTTTTTTAACCTAAATATCAACAAAACCTAACCCAAAAACCTATCCTATGGGCTATGCCTAACTTAACCTAGATCAAACCTAAACAAAACCGATTTTAGTACTTTCAACCAGTAATTCAGTACGAGGTTAAATTAATACCAAACTTGACTGGGACCTAACAGGACAAACTTTACCTACTAGTAACGAAACGACACCAGGTATGTACGAACAGCTCAAACTGAATGTACAAAACGAGTAAAAAAACCCTGGTAACGAAACAACTTTTGTACGAAACTCCCTGTTGTACCCCTCTTTAGGTTAGGCTACGCAACCCAAATGTCCAGTTTGGTTAGTAAAAACTAGGCGGCGGGCGCAGCACCCCAAGTTATGTCGGGTTACGTAACAAAGGGTCTATTAGCTGCAGATTTACCGTTGAAAAGATTTAACTATAGTAAAACACATTTATGAAGTCTTCTGGGCGTTGGCGTGAGTGGGAAATTCTCTGTCCGAGCCTGCCCGTCAGTCACCGAGAGATCACTTCTTCGCAGTCCGCCCCTACGATGGAACTACGTCTACACGCTTGCGTGTCCCTTTATTGTTTGGGGAATTTAACCACACACCTACAGGAGTGAAGGATTACCCCAATCAGCTCCTGCCGGGAGGAAGTGAGTTTTGCTAAGGATCTCATCCGATACTTGGCCAAGTACGAGATTTGGCCAGGCCGCAGGGAGGAATTCTCCCTCCAGCCAAAGGCCCAAAAAGAACTTCAAAAATGTGTTCTACTATAGGGGAAATTTTACCGCTTACAGGACATTATTTAGGTGATGCACATAATTACTACCTGCACAAAACCCGTTTCCACGTTCCCCACCCAGCGTTCCTGACGGGTTCCCAGGTTGTTATATATACTGGTTTAAAGTATCAATTTACCAACACAACCTAATTCTAGCCTAATCAGACCTAAACGTAACCTAACCTAAATATTAATACCTGCAAATAAGTATTATTTTTGGTAAAAATCTAGTCATTTCCCCCATTTATTTGTTTTTTATGAAAATATTCTTATCTAAAAAAAATTGTGTAAAACCATGTCATAACTGTAATTGTAAAATATATATACCAAACAATTAAAACATAACAAAAACATAGGAAGACAAAAACTTCAGAGAAATCATATCATTTAAAAAAAAAACTACTTTGAACAATTTAAACTCAAGCAAAAATATAAAAATTTAATTTAAATACTTCTATACTAAAACTTAAATAAATTTAAATACTAAATTATCATCGCTTCGCCTTATCATCATCTGTGGACACAAGAACACACCCACACACACACACACACACAACACACACACCGCACACCACCACACACACACACCACACACACACACACACACAACAACACCAAACCACACAACCACACACACACTGCTGAGTAACACTAAATACCCTTCTCAATATCAACAAGAAGGAAGGCACCGGACACTACTCAGGGATCTCGCCGGTGGTCGCGAACTCAAAGATGAGCTGAAGCAGGCCCAGGCACAATTACGAGGCATTATAAACTCGCTTTTACTTTTGTTAGTCAGTCATCTTTAAAGCTGAAGCGTTTCTACTCTCGCGAGGAACATAGCAGTAACACCCATTCTTTGTGCCTTAAGTAAGTAACCATCAACATTATGCACCCCGGGAACTCTACTCAACACGTCCAACTCAATAATCCTATTATTCGACTTTACTACCTGGTGGTGAAATTTATCTTAGTATTACATTTTTGTGTTTTTTCTCTTAGAGGGTTCAATTAAGAATCGTCAGTGTCTCCACACGTCACCACCCCTTCCACTGGTCATTTCTAGATTTATACCACACACCCAGCACATTTTCCCCTTTAGTCATCCTCCGCGCTGGCCCGGCTCTCAAGCAAAAGATCATTTAACTCCTTGCTCTAGGGTGATTTATTAGATTAATTATTAAATTGTTATTGTTATCTACTTCTTTCAATATACCCTTTTATTTGTTATGGTTTTCGGCCGTTTCAGTCTCGCTACTCATTCCTCTAGACAATCACTGTCCGCTACGTATACAGTTGGGGGCCGGTCCGGGGATGTAAGAACCTTTACGGTTGGTTATTTCTTAATCTCACTTCTCCAGTGATAATTCATATTGTTCTGTGTGCTCACCCCAGGTATTTCTCTTTGTTGTAGAGAGTTCAGCTGTGTGTCTATGTTGGTGGGGTTATTACTTACGTGTGTGCTACATGATTGAGCGTGTGGATAGCTGTGCCTTTACAAAAAACTCATAGCACGAGAAGGCCTGGTGTAGAGGCATTTTCCAGTTCGTCACACTGCTTAATTAAATATTGCTCTGTGTGATATTGTATACAAGTAGGGACACTCTCACCTACAACCGCGTAAGCTTCATATGACCATCTTTTCTCACGGAACCAGCGCATGTTCCAAATCTAGTAACTCATCGATTATTAATCTGACCAGTCTCAAAACTCAAAACATTTTGGGTACATTAGCCCCCAGATCTTGAGTGCGTTATGTGGTGTGTAACTGATTCTACTAGGTACTTCTCCCACTGGCTCGTTGGATATCCATCGAAGTGATAAATCGCCAGGGGGGTCATTCCTCCTATCAAAAATCCATTGTCAGGGTAGTTTCCGTTAATAGAGCGAGTGATTTTCATGAAATACGCATGGGCAGCTCATCTTCTAACCCTATTGTGGTCGTAATTTTTGTTTTAACATTAATCAGGGGTTTTGCCTGCGGAAGAGTTTGTCGGTAATACCTATGCTGAAAGAACCTAAAGCTGCAAGAGTTACTAAAGATCAACTCAAAGTAATTGCCGCTAACTTTAGCAATCCAGTTCACTCATGAAACTAAAAAGGAAACAATTAAATGACACTAATATCAACTCATCTAGGTGAAGAACCAAAACTGACCCACGCAGGCACAGAAACCACCAATTCGTAGAGTTCTTCAGACTACAGTACTTCTCCTAGAAGTGGAGGAAAGTGAAAATGAGGCATTACAAATGAAGTTTAGACTATGCAAAGAGCCAGAAAAAGAGAGTGAAAGAGAAGAAAAAGTTCTCGAACGCGAAATACCACGTGACAAATACAAGAGCGTGGAAAGAGAAGAAAAAGAGCGTGGAAGGAACGAGAAGAAAAAAGAGCGTGAAAGAGAAGGGAAAAAGAGCGTGAAAGAGCAGAGAAAAAGGAACATGATAGAGAACATCAGTTAAAAAGTGCCTCGATCTGCAGAATAAAGCGCACGCCACTCAAACTCCAAATAAATTACAATACAAAAATTTTTGCTTCTTTTTTTTTTTTACTCTCAGTTCTCTGATACGATCTGATTGAAAGCTTTCTTTAGAGAGTTCGAATCCTCTGCCGACGCATTTTCAGGTACCTAAATAGGATTGGACCTGCGTTTGGCAAGCCAAAACTTAATGGAAAGGCTTTATCTGTTCTAGACAGTGTGCAGGATAATGCGATTATGATGTGTAGTAAAGATGGCTATACATACAGCTTACACTCGGTCAACCACAGAAAGATAACGACAAAACTTCCGCAACATGAACAAACAATATGGTCAAACTTACCTCGAATTTGCCTCAGAGAAGTCAGAGCCCTTAATAAACTGGCTCAAGTCTGACATCAGTTCACACTTATGAGATCTGGTAAATCTCCGTAGCACACTGGAGGAACCTTTAAACGTAAAATATCCTACTCAATTCATGTTGACAATACAGTACAAGGAGTAGACAAACCTCCTCAAAGCTGACTAAAATTAGCAGATCGTCTTTTCCTTAGTACAGCGCCCTGTATTACTCGGGAGAGAAGAAGTGCTCCGTCCCGATTGTAAGTTCAGGTGCAAGTTATGAAAAGAGGTAAGTCTGTACGATACGTGCGTTCCAAGCAAGTGGTTCTGGCTAATTTCTGTAAAAGAAAAACTGGCAACCTAATAAAGAACGTCTGCACCCGGGTTGTAAAGTAGCTAAAATGGGCACCATTTTCTAAACCAGTCTGCTTCGTCGTGAACAACAATAAGTCCATACCTCCCTTTATCTTCTGTTTACCAGGTATCTCTTCCCTTCAAACCCCTTCAGGTCACAACACTGGGTACTGTCTCCTCGACTATGATCTCTGAGGAGCGCCCTCTAAGCTAATGCGGCGATCACGCTTCTGCTCAATCAATCCTCTTAAAATCTAGCACTTCAAAGGAGTAGAAACGGAAAGTCATACAGGGGAGAAGGTGTACCTCAAGGATTTTCCAACCAGGACTTTTCCCCGTACCGTCTATGGTAGGGTGTACCTGATTGTCGCTTGTTAAGGGGAGTAGTAACCATTGCTTCTCAGTGAGGACAACGTTTCTTAAAACATTCCGAATACTCTAACTTCCTGTTCTAGCCTAAACGAAATCTGGCCTGGTGATTTAGTCATTTCCACCCTTGTCACTAATAAATCACAATTGAACATAAACAACAACCCAAGCTCCACATGAAAAGGAGCAGCCAAATCATTTTTCCTAACTGGTGCCGTTACCCGTGCCACAGTTCGAAGCAATCTGCATCTAAAGCTACCCCCTCAGACCTTGTCACACTACCCACTCCTCAAACGCTATAACGTAAGTCTTGGCAACGGTATGTCTCATTGGAACAACTAATTGCCTTATGAGGCTCAACGAGACGATGCTACTCTGTCCGGTACCATGGCCAGAATACCATTCCTAAAGATCAGATCACTCATTCCCCTTCCTTTCTTATTACCGGACCAAAGTTTATGAGGCTATTCAAACTGCCACTAAACTTTCTGATTGATCGCCACTTGGGCTGAAGTTCACCCAAATTGTTTGACCAATCAACTTGAGAGAGCAGATCATGGAGATCGCTCAATAGGAAACAAGACGGTCACATCGGAATTAAGAAAACTTGTGACAAAATGACTCAAGGATTTTTACTGGCCAGGATTAAAAAAAGGACATAACTCAGATAAATTCATGTCACACTGCCAGATTATGGGAAAAACCGCAACCAAAAAATATTCCCAGTACCACTTCCAACCTATCCAAAGGCCTGAGGAACCTTTTCAAAAGATCATCATTGACATCGTGGCCCATCTGCCCAAAACTAGGAGAGGGAACCAATACATCCCACTAGATATGTGTGTCCAACACCCGATACCATGAGGCTTTCCCACTTACAAAAACCATTACGCAAAAACAATTGTGTCAAAACATCACTTATCAATCTGTTCGATATCTTTGGCATACCAGGGAAATTCAAAGTGACCGCAGGCAAAATTTCACGAGCGGGGTCTCTTTGCAGCAGTTCAGGCAGAGCTTGGATCACCCAGGACTCTATCTACGGCGATACCATCCTCAAAATCACAAGGTGATTTGGAGAGATGTCACACAGAACCTTAAGGCACTTCTCGCAAGTTTTGTCATGCCACAAGGGACCAACGGAATGGGATTGAAGCCATTTACCTTTCGTTCCTATACGCCCATGTCACGGGTGACACCAAACGAGTCCCTCTATGGTGTTGCTTCCCTACTTATGAGCTATTGTTTGGTCGCAAGGGGCTCCGAGGATGGCGCCAATTAAGGTAATGCACAAAAGACAGATTGCTAAACAACCACTACAGTAAACTTGTCACTATCACTCAATTAGCAGACTGAGACAAACTTCCGAAGAATAATCTTGACCAAGTACGACTCATTTGCCTCGAAGCAATCTCAAACAACCGCTCAAGGGGGAATGAAAAAACACTTGATAGTAAGGCAAAGTAAGAACATTAATGGAAGGTGACAAGTCCTTGCTTGCATTCCAGTCTTTGGTTCACCTGTAAAGCTAAATACACATGGTTCCTTATAAACATCAGTAAGAAGGTCAGTGAACAATAACCTATACATCATAAACACTCCCGGACGCCGTAAAAGCCACTCAGATAATCAAATAATCTACTGAAATTTATACAAGACGTAGACCAAAACCTTTGCAACCTGATACAAATCAAAATACCATGGATTCAAAATACTAATGCCAGTTGCACCATTTCTGTACCTGAAAATACTCACCACCCTTGTAACAGGTACACGATTGTGGAAAAAACATAGACCCTCAACCCATAATTGGTAATCTCAAGAGTATTACCTTAACCCACCTATCTACCTCTCACAGGAGAGACCATAAACCCACCATGATACGCTAAAACCATAAAGATGTCCTGGCGATTCATCTAAATTATGTAACATGGACCTCCGCACGATGATGCGCTTACTCCCAGGAACCCTCTCCTCTTCGTCATAACACTCTACCCGACTACATCCTCGGAAATGTGACAGATGAGGCAAGAGGTGGATGATCTACCCAGCAGGGTACGGCTATTTAATTCCCAGCCAGATCTCCGTGGCGGTCGTCACCATGCTCTCTCGTCCCCAAGGAGGATGGACAACTGGCCTCTGCACGGAACTACCGCAGAGTAAACGCTGTGACTGTTCCGGACCAGCTATACCCCTCTAACCAATGAATAGATGATCTCAATCGACAAGGTTGGACAGTACATAATATATAACTAAAAATTGACTCTTAACTGAAGGGATACTACTGCGCAAAAACCCCCTTACGGAAAAGGCCCAACAAATATCACCTCATCACAACCCTTATTCGGTCTTTTCCAATACAGAGTCATCGCCTTTTGGAGGATGAGGAATGGCCCCTTTATTCCAAAGGCGAATGGCGACTACTTATTACAGGATGGGCTGGAGTTTCTGATTACTTTAGACGACATTCTGATATGTACAGAGCATTGGGGAGCAGCACCTTCTAAAACTCCGGAAAGTGATTGACCAGGTGCAAGGGTAGCCACAACTGAACCATCCAAGCTGGCCAAGACCACCTTCAGCGAGCCACGGGAAATACCTGGCGCACACGAGGTGGTGACAAGGCCAAGTACGACCCAAAATGGCAAAACATCTTCACGCCATTTGAAAGTTACCCTGCCCCCCTACTACTCGGAAGGCCCTACGCGCGCTTCTGGTATGGCAGGCTTACTAACGGAGAGATTCTGTCCCCACTTCGCGGCCGCTTACCGTCCTCTAACCGGCTCAATTAGTGGGGCGTGACCTAAACTGGACGGACGTCTGCCAAGCCGCCTTCAACCAACTTAAGAACTTCCTGTCCCAGGTCCCGTGCCTCATCGCTCCCGACTTCGCCAAACCCTTTGATCTGCAAACAGATGCCAGCGACACCCGCCTTAGGAGCTGTACGCTAAAGAGGTGGGGGTCAATTCTATAAACCCTTGGCATACCACTCCAGCACGTTCAACACCACCAAAAGCGGTAACAGCACCATCGAGAAAGAACTCTGGCAATCGTCTCAGCTGGTGACAAAAATTTCAGTGTTATCTCCAGCCAAGTCAAGATCCTTAAAAGTCTCCACTGATCACAACCCTTGTCCTTCCTAAATCGTGCCAAAATTTACCAATCAACGCCTTCTCGATGGTCTCACTTCCTCCAAACCTTACAACCTGACCATCATCCACATCAAAGGGCACCACAACATCATTGTCAGACGCTCTCCTCGCACCTAGAGGCTCACCGAGGGCTCATTTCAGACCCCCAACTGTTACGAGCGAGACAGTGAGTTGTCAGAGAATGAGTAGCGGAGACTGAAACGCCGAAACCTTAACAGAAAAAGGTGGCTGATGGAAAGAAGTAGATAAAATTAACAATTTTACTAATATCAAAATAACTCCACCTTGTAGCAGGAGTAAGATGATCTGCTTTTGAAGCACAAAACAAGATGACTAAAGAAAATGCTTATATAATCTAAATGACCAATAGTACACGAACACAAGATAATTAAACCATAGAGAAAGACACAAAAAGAATACCTAATAATAATTTCACCAACAGGTAGTAAAGCATAATAATAATGTGACTTGACTGAGTTAAGAGTCACCAGTGCTAATGTTGACTGGGGTAATTACTTAAAGGACAAGAATGTCGTTACTGCTTATGTTCCCCGACGAGAGAGTAACGCTTCAGCCTATATACAGATGACTGGACTACAAATAGAAAACGAGGTTTCATAAATGCCTCGTATTTGACTGGGGCTGACTTCAATCTCAGCTTTGAGTTGAAGCACACCGTCCCCCCCCTAAGATATCGGAGTAGTTACAGGTGCCTTCCTTCGTGTTGATTGAGGAAGGTAGTTAGTGGTACTCCAGGCAAGTTTGTGGGTCGTTGTGTGTGGGTGTGTGTGGTGGTGGTGGTGTTGTGTGTGTGTGTGTGTGTGTGTGCTGTGTGTGTGTGTGTGGTCACACAGGATGAGATAAGGCAGAGGCTTATGATTAACCTCCCTCCATAAGACGACGCCACTGGGAAGAAGTGGAGTAGTCGTAGGAGTTGGTGAATTGGTCAAGGTGAGCCTTCTAGGTGCGATGACAGAGGTCTGCATGAGGTTGTCGGTGCCTTGAGTGGATGAGGTACAGGTGGAAGGTTGGAGGAAGAGAGGACCATCGGAGAAGGCGTTGATTGGTTAAAGTTTGGCACGACTTTAGGAAGGACAGAGGGTTGTGATCAGGTATAGACTTTAAAGGCATCGTGAACTTGGTGGAGATAACACTGAAATTTTTGTACCAGCTGAGACCGATTGCCAGGAGTTATTCCGATGGTGCTGTACGCTTTTGGTGGATGTGAATTGCGGAGTGGCTATGAAAGGGGTGAAGAACTGCCCTCCACCTCTTGTAAGAGTACAGACTCCTAAGGCCCCGGTTTGTCGCTTAGCATCTGTTTGCAGAGCAAGGGTTTGGCGAGGTCGGGAGCGAGAGCACGGGACCCGGGACAGGAGTTCTTAAGTTGGTGAAGGCGGCTTGGCAAGACGGTCCGATTTCCAGGTTGTAGGGTCACCAGCCCCACTAGTGAGCCGGGTGAGAGGGACGTAGCGGCCGCGAAGTTGGGACAGAATCTCCGTTAGTAACCATGCCAATACCAGGAAGCGCCGTAGGGCCTTCCGAAGTAGTAGGGGCAGGGTACTCACAAGATGCGGAGGATGTTGGGCCATTTTGGGTCGTATTGGCCTTGTCCCACCTCGTATCCCAGGTATGTAACCGTGCTCGGCTGAATGACAGGTGGGCTTGGCCAGCTTGATGTTAAGTTCTGCTACCTGCCAAGAATGGTAAACACTTCCCCGGAGTTAGGAAGTTGGTGCGCCTCCCAATGCTCTGTAAATATCATAATGTCGTTAAGTATAACAGAAACTCCAGCCAGATCCTGTAATAAGTAGTCCATTGCCCTTTGGAAGGTTAGAAGGGGCACAATTCCTCATCCCAAATAGGAATGACTCTGTATGAAAAGACACAAAGTGGTGTGATGAAGGCCTTGATATTTTGTGGGCCTTTTCCGTAAGGGTATTGTAGTATCCCTTCAGTAAGTCAATTTTGTATAGTCTAATTTAGTATGTCCAAACCTTGTCGATGCAGAATCATTCTATCGTGGTTAGAGGGTAGGCGTCCGGGAACAGTCACAGCGTTTACTCTGCGCGGAGAGTCCGTGCAGAGGCGCACGTTGTCCATCTCCTGGGGACGAGAAGACATGGTGACGCCCACGAGATGGCTGGGAATAGCCAGTCCCTGCTGGAGTAGATAATCCACCTCTTGCCTCATCTGGTCACATTGTCAGAGGATTAGTCGGTTAGGGTGGTTGCGAAGAGGAGCAGGATTCCTGGGAGAAGCTCGACATCGTGGGAGGTAATGCCTCTAAATAAGATTTAGGATGATCGCCAAGACATCTTATATAGGTTAGCATAACTGGGTTATGTCTCTCCTGTGAGAGGAAGATAGGTGCGGTTAGGTAATCTCTGAGATACCAAGTTAAGGTTGAGGTTTTTTTTCACAAAATCAGTACTGTTAACAAGGGTGGGGTATTTTCAGGTACAGGACATGGTGCAAAATGGCATTGTATTTGAATCAGGTATTTTATTTGTATCAGGTGCAAGGTTTGGTCTACTCTTGTTATAATTTCAACGAGAGTAAGTGAATTGGACTGAGTGCTTTTACGGCGGTCGGGAGTTGTTTATGATATAGTTATTGTCACTGACTTAGTACGGATGTTATAAGGACCATGGTATTTAGCTTGTAAAGGTGAACCAAAGACTGGAATGAGAGCAAGGACTCTGGTCACCTTCATTGAATGGTTCTTACTTTAAGGCCCGTACTACTCCAAAGTAGTTTTTCATTACCCTTGAAGCTTGTTTGAGATTGTTCATTTCGAGCAAATGGAGCGGACTTGGTCAAAGAGTCATTCTTAAGTTTCTCAATGTATTGAAGTGATATAGTGACAGGTTTACTGGTAGGTTGTTTAGCAATCTGTCTTTGATTAACCTTAAGTGGCCCCCTAACCTATACGACAAACAATAGCTCAAAGGGAGCAGACAACACCAAGGGACTCGTTTTGGGTGTCTCCACGTATGGCGAATAGGGACGAAAGCAAGGCTTAGTCACACCCATTCTGGCTCCTATGTCATGACAAAACTGGCGGGAAGAAGTGCCTTAAAGGGTCGGTAGCATCTCTCCAAAAGCAGCCTTGTGATTGAGGGATGGACTATGCCGTAGATAGAGTCTGTGATTCCAGCATTGCCAGAACTGACTGCAAAGAGATAAAAAAAGGATATATTAGTGTTACATTTTTTCCAGACATCACCAAAAACACCTCAGATACCTCTAACACGTAATAATAAATTGGAGGATGAGATTATAAAATAAAAAAAAAATTATATCCAGAACCTCAATATAAACCTAACATAACATGGCTTAAAATGTAGTCATTTCCCGCCCTAGATCTCGTTAGGGAGGTTTTTGGTTAGGTAGTCATTCTATTTTGGCGGGAGTAATGTAGGGGGAGCGGTGGTTGAAGGGGGAGTCATCTCTTCCCCCACCATGTATAATTAAAGTTTTAGAGGTGTCTGAAGGGACTCGTGAAGGTCAGGAAAGACAAAAAACACTAATAAGGGCAGGAAAGGACTCTGGTATTTAACTCTCACATTTAACTGGCCAAATTGATTACTATGGTAACCCTTAACCCCCCTAACTGATTTTAGGGGGAGCGGTTCACCACACCAGCCCCCCCAGTTACATCAAGGTGAGTATTGGTCACTAGGAAGTATTGGTTGAAACTGCATATTTACTCAAAATTCTTATTTATAATAGCACTGCCTGCTATACCCTCATATAATTATGTTTCACCCTATAATGTAATGAATAAATTTACCCTACAATGTAATGAATACATTTACCTGTTGTAATAGTGGCAAGCTCTGGGAAGTTGTCCACGAGAATATTCCTCACTGCTACATAGGCCACTCGCTTCAAAGTTTTCTTTGTGTACAAATCTGATCTGTGGTCCCAGATACACGGGTGGCCTCGTATGCATTCAACGAGAAATTCTTCTGAGCTACGAGTCCACACCATTTCTATAATCTTAAGTTGAAGTCTTGAAGAGTGAGAAACACATGTTGTGTGTCTTCAAAAAGAAACACAACAATCGAGTCATGCGAGAGACTGTTGGCTGTTATATAGAATCGGCTTTTAAATGTATCTACATGTACAATAGTCACTTGAATATTTTTAATACTTTCAAACGTATTGAATTATAATTTGCAAAAAAATTACTGATTTATATTGAACATCTTTAAAGTAATCACTATGGATTTTGATTTGACTAAGAAAGTTGACTTCATCTTTCCATACAAAGACGATCACGAGCGACTGCATGAAGCAGACGGACTAACTAGTCAGAGCGAGAAAAAACTAGTCAGAGCGAGAAAAAACCAACGGAGATTGACTAACTAGACCAGGGGTTTTCAACCTTTTTTTCCCCACGTACCCTTTTGGGTATTGTTTATGTCAGCCATGTACCCCTTTCCCTTTGTGATAAGTGGAAAAAAAAAAAACTGAAAACATTCCCTTGTGTATATTTGTAAATACTTAAGTGAATTAACTACATAACCGTCAAGCCATAACCAGTTACCAGTTAAGGAAAGAGCTGGAAAAAAAACACTACGACTACGTTATCATTACATCTGCTGTAAAGGGAATTAATGAGATGGCTGGAACTGCTTTTCCTCAACTAGTCTAGTCAGCCGAGGAGCAGTTTTAGCTAAAGCACATCGAATGTCGGCTTCCACATTCAGTCGAGATCTTAGTTTTGATTTTATGACCAGTAAGCTGGAAAACCCAGTTTCACACAAATATGTTGATGGGAAAAGTAACAGAGAGCGAAGAGGCTCCTCTGCGACATATGGATGTGACTTGCTTATTTCACACCAGAACCTAACTAAAGATTTTTTCTCAAAGAGATCACAAGCACTGGAGTCATTCACAAAGTCAATAAACTCTTCCTGAATGACATCATTAACAGAAGCAACATCTGTATGGAAAGGGTCTCTAATTAGCTTCAAATTAACTTCAGACACATCAGGAAAGTATCTCTTTAATTCATTTTGCAGTGAGGAAAGATGCTCCACTATTAAATTTGCCATCTGATCTACAGTAGAGGTGTCCTGTCTGTCAGCTAGTGTTTCAAACATGTCAAAATTTCCTTTCCTTACTTTTATCTCCCACAGTTTTAGTTTCATTAGAAAACTCTTCAATTTGTCAACAGCGTCAGTGACAACAGCATCAGCTCCTTGCAAAGACTTGTTTAGAATATTTAGGCGTGTAAATATGTCAACAAGATAGGCAAGGTAAGTAACCCACTTTGGATCATTCAGCTTTGCATGATAAATCTGAGATTCCTTCCTGTTATTACGGCAAAATAACTCTTTCAGTTCGTGCTGCAGCTCAAAAACTCTCTTGACAACATTTCCACGAGATAACCATCGAACCTCTGTGTGGTACAAGAGTGTTTCATGACTGGAATCTAAATCTGAACAGAGAAGTCTAAATAATCTAGTATTCAGAGCACTTGACTTTACGAAGTTGACCATCTTTACTGTGGTATCAAGCACCTCTTTTAGCTCAGTAGGCAGTGTCTTGGATGCTAAAGCTTGCCTGTGTATCATGCAGTGCATGTGTTTTGCCTTACTGTTAACAGCTGTAATTCTTGTCTTAAATCCTGACTGACTGCCTAGCATGGCAGGAGCTCCATCTGTTGTGCAGCCACATACATTTTTCCACTCTAGTCCCTCAGATTCAAAGAAAGAATTGACAAGTTCAAATATATCTGCTCCCGTAGTTGAAGCTTCAAGAGTATGACAAAAAAGAAATTCTTCCTTAAAAATGTTATCTTTGATGTACCTCGTGAATGCCAGCAACTGAGCACAGTTAGCCACGTCTGTCGTTTCATCCAACTGGAGAGAAAATATTCCTAAGGGGGCTGTTTTCATCTCAGAGACCACCTGGTCTTTGATATCTGTGGACATGTCAGAGATACGTCGCTGGACAGTGTTATCTGACAACGGCAGGGTGTCAAGCTTTTTAGCATATTGTTCCCCCAGCATAATTTTTACTATGTCTTTGGTACATGGCAGGATCAGCGTCTCCCCAATGGAATGAGGTTTTTTCTGCTGAGCAATTTTCAGTGAAACTACATACGAAGCATGGAGAGCGGCTCTATTTGACTGATGAAAGCTCCCTGAGTGATCCAGTTTTGAGCGGGTTAGCATGTTTTCTCTGCGCCTAAAGTAGTCCACATCTTTTCCTTTCAGCTCTGGGTGACAACCGTGCAAATGTCGCTGGAGCAAGCTTGGTTTCATGGCACCGGGAGACAGTACTTTTGCACAGATGACACACTGAGGCATTTCAGTTCCATCTTTAATGATGACTGCGAACCCAAACCTCATGTACTCCTCACTGTAACGTCTCTTTTTCTTCTGAGCCTCCATTTCAACTGCGCTGCTATAGTCTGCAACACAAATTATACGTATTCTAAGGAGCTTTCGCATATAATAAATTGCAATATATTAATTAAGAAACATTTCTGAAAAAACATTAATTAAGCAGTGTAATGGAAAAAAGTACCCATAATGTTAACGCCAGAAATTGATGAGTAAATTAAAAATATGGGACGTGAATATATTTACAGAAGTTTGCTGTAACATAAAAAAGCCACACCTGAAAAGCCCACACCGCTCATGTTATTAGAAATTCAGAAAAAAATACTGTAAAAGCTCGTGAAATCGCACAAGTTATCACATATAAAGTACTCGTATTATGTAAAACGGCACAAAAACAGACCACTAACAATGAAACACTCGCACTCTAGCCCACTCGGTCACTGACTCCCTCACTCACTCACTTGTTCAGCTCACTTCTGCACACTGTCACACCCTCGTCAGCAAGCACGTGCCATCACCACACAAACACACACACATACACACACAATTAAAACGAAGTGTTGCATTGTTTCGTATGCAATATGATAATAATCTAAACTTATAGTATAAAAATGCGCACATACTCATGACACACCCAACCAGACGACATAAACGTGCATACAGACACGAATATTAGTCTATTTTTTCCTTTAGCTAACTTCAAACAAAAAATTACGATACATAACAACACACATTAACATACCATTCCGCACCTTACACCTGCCACACCACGCCACACATCTCACCACGTCACACCATACTCCACACCGCACCACACATCACAAACTTAGCCACATCACAACTCACATCACACCGAACCACGTCATGCCACACTATACAAGATTATTTTACACCATGTATCGCTGCCGTCACACAGCACCACTTCGCACATACAAAAAACAGTAGTGTTCTATTTAATCAAACTTTTCTAACGAGTCTGGGACACATCAGTTTTATCCTTAGTAATGCCAAACTTTTTGCGATAGCAGTGTTACTGAAATCGACAGAACATTCCCTATAGGCCTATGTAATGTTTCAGTAAAAAAGTAGCCACAGAGAGACCAACCTGGCCCAGCCAGCAACAGTTCCCGACTGGAGAGTGGTGGCGTGTACCTGACAACAGTTTGCGTCTCTATCCCTGTCCAATACTCGTACAAATCAGCGGGTGGTCAGTCACACTCACACGCAGGGTTGCCACTCCATGGGATTTTTCCCAAGATCTTGGGATTCTGGATGCCGTCTTGGGATCTTGGGATTTTTATTGAAAAGAGCTAGATATCTTGGGATTTTAAGGCCCCTCCTCCGTTCATCCACTCCCACATCCCCTCCCTTACTGCTCTTATCCCTTACCTCCCACCTCGTGTTGCACAACCAATCCCTACTCCTTCCCCAAAAAAAGCCCCTCGCTCGCTCCATCCGCTCCCACAGCCCATCCATTACCCCTCCACTCCCTTATTTGTCATTCCATTTGTCCATCCAATCCCTATCCCTTCCCTTGGCCGATTAAAGCGCCTACCCCTCCCACTGCCCTATCTCTCGCTGTTCCCCATGGCCTTCCCCATGCCATAAATCTCTACCTTCATACCAGACCGAAATGTTGCGCAGTTCTTATCATAACTGCCTCTTCTTTTTCTTCTTTTTTTGTAAATTTAACATGATTTCCCCAATACTACTTCAATTTCTAGGTGAAATGTACACTTTATTCAAGATTCTTAGCGTTATTTTACATTTATTGTAAACCTTGGGATATTTTGGCCCATCTTATGATTTTCAGGGAATTATCTTGGGTCTTGGGAATTATGAAATTTTTGAGTGGCAACACTGCTCACACGGCCTGAAGCACGTATCAGGCCGTACCCACTAACGACCCGTGGAGAAGGGCGTACCCCCTGACAGAACCCTTACGTACCCCCTGGGGTACGCGTACCCCAGGTTGAAAACCCATGAACTAGACGGAAAAAGTGCTAGTGCGACGCCGCCTCATTTAAGCAGTTATTTTGACAGTCTGTCAAAATATTAGTCAGTCACTTGGTCTTTTATTCAACTAGTCATTCATTCAGTCAGTCAGTCAGTCAGTCATTCTTACAAAATATCATCTCAAAGGATCTTACTATTTCGATAAACTTTCTTTTATCAAACACTATCATCATTATCGTTATAATCATTATTTGTTTTATTTGAGAGCAGTGTAGCATTTAACCCTTCTCACGCCCAGATCTTTCTTTTGCTATAAAAAAATGTATGTAATCGACCTATAAAATTACAAAAAACAACTAAATATACCAAATTAGTTAGTCGACAAGGATACTAAACAGGTCATGTCTATAAAATATTTCTTCCTTCCTTCCTAAATTGTCTAATGTACAGTCCTTTCTTTCCTTTTAACATTTTCCTTTTTTTTTTCTCTTCTCTCTCTCTCTCTCTCTCTCTCTCTCTCTCTCTCTCTCAACTCTCTCCTCTCTCTCCTCCTCTCTCTCTCTCGTCTCTCTCTCTCTCTCTCCTCTCTCTCCTCTCTCTCTCTCTTCCTCTCTCTCTCTCTCTCTCTCTCTCTCTCTCTCTCTCTCTCTCTCTCCTCTCTCTCTCTCTCTCTCTCTCTCTCTCTCTCTCTCTCTCTCTCTCTCTCTCTCTCTCTCCTCTCTCCTCTCTCATCTCTTCTCTCTCTCTCTCTCTCATCTCTCTCTCGCCTTCTTCTATGCTCTCAATGTTTCATTCTTACTTTCAGATATTTTCTTCAACACACTTCAGACATGGCTGCTTTCAGAATTGAAGGCAGACTGTCTTAATTTTATATAATTAAAAAAAAAAAAAAATTCCAGCAGTTTATTCAAGATAAAAGAGAAAAAATATATTGAATGGAAAAACATAGTAAATATTGAAAGGAATAAATGAAAAATAAAGATGAAGAAAAAGAAGAGAAAAGAAAACAGACGTAAGGTGAAACAATAGCTGTCAGATTATATTATGAACAAAGAAGGATTTAAGGAAGGAAAAAAAAGGAGTAAGGCAAATTAAAGTTAAACTATACGACATTACTGATATAGGAAGAGGAGGATTTACATAGGATTACATAGGAATAACAGACACCAGAAGACCTATTGGTCCATAGCGAGGGTATCTGCTGAACTACATACTACTAACTATCAACTACTTGTAAGAAAACAGTTGGAAAATGATACCATGTCCCTAAAGAGGATAGGAACATGGAAGTTTCATAGTGCAGAATGATAGGATATGAAAAATACTAACTACAACTACCACTACCACTACAGCTAATCGATACGGGGGACTAAATACGAATTCGCACTATCAATACCCATTTACTTTACAGTGCGCGTCAGGTTTGTTTTTTAATGTAGTTATTGTGCTGGCTCCGACAACATTTGCTGGTAGCTTGTTCCATCGATCAACGACTCTAACATTGAAATATTTTTTCGGAGATAGGTGATGCAACGTTGACCGTTTAGTTTTAAACCATTATTTCTTGTTGTCACTTGAGTTGAAAGCTCGAATAGGTTCTCTTGATTAATGACATCAAAACCTTTTAGGATCTTAAAAGTTTCTATCAAGTCCCCACGGATTCTACGATCCTTTAAGGAAAACATATTAAGTTTCCGCAGTCTCTCTTCATAAGATGAATTTCGCAGAGATGGAATTTGTTTGGTTGCTCTTCGCTCTTCTTTGAGGAGGAATACAAAGGAATACAAAGGAATAGAAAGGAAACACAAACAGCAACAGACTGATAGGTCCTTACAAGGCTGTTTGCTTTAACTACACTACACTAACAAGATAATAAGAGAGAAAGGATAGGAAGTAGAAGGCTCCTCCCCACCCACCCATCCCTCCAGCCGAAGCTGGCCGGAAAAGAAGTGATACCATGCAATATAGAAAAACTGCATGGAATTTGTGAGGAAAGTTGAAAGCTGTAATCTATGGCTAACTACTACTAGTTTGTGGGGGTATGTTTAGTGCTTGATAGACAGGTCATGTTTTGTGTGTTTTGTAATGGTGTGAAGGAGGAGAGGAGGAGGAGAAGGCGGAAGAGGAAGAGGAAGAGGTGGTTGTGGAGGAAGAGAAAATTGATAAATTAACGATAAAGTGATGACTAGAGGGAACAATTTATATATATATATATAATATATTTTTTTTTTTTTTTTTTTTTTTTTTTTTACAACTGAGCCTATAGCGCCGGTAGGCAGTGGTGACCCAGGGCTCGGAATGTAGGCTCTGGAGGTTCACTTGAGGTCTCTGATGGTTGGTCCTCTCCCGTGGTGGCGCAGGCAGGATTCTTATAGTGACGCCTGTGATTAGATCGAGGCTCATGCCGCCCCCCTGTGCACTCGCAATCGAAGGTAGAGTTGATGGGCAGGGCATGTGGGTGTTCTTAGGCCACTCGACAGTGCAGAAAAGTTTTGGTTTACTTCGGGGATCGAACTCGGGTCACCGAGAACGCCAGTCGGAGACGCTAACCACTCCGCTACCGCCTCCCCATGGATAAATGGATATGGAGAAATGACGAGAGAGAGAGAGAGAGAGAGAGAGAGAGAGAGAGAGAGAGAGAGAGAGAGAGAGAGAGAGAGAGAGAGAGAGAGAGAGAGAGAGAGAGAGAGAGAGAGAGAGAGAGAGAGAGAGAGAGAGAGAGAGAGAGAGAGAGAGAGAGAGAGAGAGAGAGAGAGAGAGAGAGAGAGAGAGAGAGAGAGAGAGAGAGAGAGAGAGAGAGAGAGAGAGAGAGAGAGAGAGAAATATTAACATGTAATAAAATCTCAATTAATCTCTCGTTTTTTTCCTCTCGCACTCATACAAATAAAACATATATGAAAGGAAAACATACATGATACAAACACGTACTGTACAACAATACAACCCAGATGTGTCCACTGATACAGACAAGCAAACGAAAAAATGTGGAAGAAAACGAGTAATTAAGGTAAATATATACAAGAAGGAACAACAAATAAAGAAAATATGACAAGAGAGAGAGAGAGAGAGAGAGGAGATGAGAGAGAGAGAGAGAGAGAGAGAGAGAGAGAGAGAGAGAGAGAGAGAGAGAGAGAGAGAGAGAGAGGAGAGAGAGATGAGAGAGGGGAGAGGAGAGAGAGAGAGAGAGAGAGAGAGAGAGAGAGAGAGAGAGAGAGAGAGAGAGAGAGAGAGAGAGAGAGAGAGAGAGAGAGAGAGAGAGAGAGAACCTGTCGGATGAAACAAGTGGTGATTTTTCATAATGCCTGCGAAAAGGCTGTCGGCCTGCCTGTGGTTCGAGGAGAAGGGGGCACAGTACTGATTACATACAGGCTACATTTTCCCTTTGACCATTCACCTTTATTCCTCCCTTTTTTTTCTTCTTTTTTACAGCACAAAGGACTGGCCAAGGGCACACCAAAAAGAGGTAACACAAAGCCCGCTTAGTTACCAGTCCTTATATAGAAGACAGGAAGAAAATAAAATAAGGGGAGTGGCCAATTTAGTTTGGGAGGTGTCTTGTCACTCCTCTCTTGAAAAGATTAAAGTCATAGGAAGGTGGAAAAATAGAAACAGGAAGAGAGAGTTCCAGAGTTTACCAGTGACAGGGATGAAAGAGTAAATATACTGATTATCTCTTGCATTAGGAAGATGGACAGAATAAGGATGAAAATGAGTAGAAAGTCTTGTGCAGCGAAGCCGCGGGCGGGGGGGAGGCATGCAGTTAGCAAGTTCAGAAAAGCAGTGAGCCTGAAAATAACGATAGAAGATAGCAAGAGAAGCAACATTGCGGCGGTGATTTGAAGATTGAAGATATTCAGTCTGAGGAGGGGAGTTGATGCGACGAAAATCTTTTGACTCAACCCTGTTTTGTAGAGCTGTATGAGTGGATCTCCACAAACATGTGAGACATACTCCATACATGGGCGGATAAGTCCCCTGTAGAGAGCAAGCATCTGGG
>JACEEZ010010746.1:0-15000 GCA_016584305.1 Chionoecetes opilio | reverse complement strand
GATAGCCTTCGTGGGAGCGAACGACATTAAGAATATGTCGCCAATATGGCAACGGATGAAAGAGAGGAAGGCAGCAATTGCGAGAGTACGAGAAAAAGGACAAAAAAATTTTTTTTTGGGGAAAAAAAAAAGCCCCCGCTCATGGAGACACAGAGAGTGGGAGCGCGTAACACCAAATAGAGAGAGAGGATAAACTCCGTCGAGCACGTGAAGAGACGGACAGGAAAAGGATTTGAGAGAAAGAGAGGAGAGGGGAGAAACCTCCGCGAGCACGGTGGATAGACAGGAAAGGAAAAGGGAGAGAGGAAAGAGAGGAGAGGAGAAACTCCGCGCGCACGTGGAGGAACAGGAAAGGGAAAAGGGAGTTAAGAGAGAGTAGGAGAGGAAGAACGCCTCGCCGCACGAGCTGGAGGTGTTAAGCAGAACGAGTAGCAAGCAACAGTAATCAGACTGTGGCTAACGGGGATCAGGAATAACCCGTCCAAATAAAGCTTCCCATGTTTAAGGAAAGTGATTAGCATAGAAAACTTCATTAGGAGATACGATGACGCGGCTACCTCCTGGAATATGAACGAGATCACGCGTAACCTCCAGTTTATGACCTGTTTGAGGGTAATGCCCTAGACGTGCTACAAAGAATTAGAGAAACATAGCCGTGACTATGGACAAATGAAGGACGCTCTCTTGAAGCCTACGGCTGCACGCCGACGCCTCAAACAACAGTTTTGTCGAGGCCCATTTAGAGCAATACGAAACGGCCTCTCATTTGCGCCAGACTTGCCGGATATTTCAGAGATTGTATGAGAAGGATGGGGCAGAGGAGACTGTGCAGGGCCTTACAGATTTAATTTTGCGCTCATCAATTCGGCCAAGTCATGCCCGGAACCACTAGTTGCGACCCTAAAATGGACCGCATAAATCAATTGTCTGGAAATGGGTAGAGTCCGCCAGATGCCGTATTTTGAGGCATATGCGGAAAGGCTGAGCCCACCGACCGTAGTTTTGGGTCGAGGCTGCAGATACGCCAAGGGAAGACGATAGCTCGCCACGACGGGGATACGGCGAACGCAGCCCCGTAAGACTGCCCACATATAGTGCCCCGTTTGTAAACCCTCGTCGCTTTCCAGGCAAGCTATAGCCAGCACAAAGGGAAACTGGAGGCCGTGGAGTAAATCCTCGAAGCGAGTAATACCCCGACCGGCACAAAAATGCTGCGGGGCCGTTCACAAGGAGCCCCACTTGCCCACTCCACAAGGAAGTATAACTTGCACACGAAACCGGTATATCGCAATTCGCCGAGCCACAAAAGTCCCGGGACGATATTCCACGGAGAAAGGTAGTTCGTCCCAGTAATGGCAACGGGGCCGTCATGCACGAAGCAAGTTCAGGGATGAGGTAAACATGGATTCTCCCTGCTGACTTTGAGAACAGCGAGGCCGTCAGGAGGGAGGTATAGACCAGAAATCCTTCACTCGAGAACGTGCGACGGAATTACTGCCGAAGGAACGGGTCATACAATGCGTGGTAAATTATACAGCTTTGTAAGAGCGAGATGGTAATTTATACCGAACGTTCATAAACTCCCGGGGCCACCGAGAGAATTTTCAATTCGTCGTGCCTGAAAAAATATCGCTATGCCCGTTTCGAGTTAGATCACTGCGAATGCACAGTTGCCCACTCGAGCAGGAAGAAAACGTGGAAACGTATCGCGAGAAATTTTATAATTGCCAGGCATGGGCCCATGATTTTGGAGGCAGAATGGGTGCCATTCCTGCGAACTGGGTCAAAACACAACGCACAGCGACAATAAGAGCTGTATGACCTACGAGTCAATGAGGAACAGATGGTGTGTTTTAGGGCATAAGAGCCACTCCCCTCGAGTTAGGGAAGCGGACTCCAGGGCTGCGCTTGATAGGCCTATCCTTTAGGGGGTCTTCCACGGCGGCATTGTTAGCCTGGATTAAATTGCATGAGCCACTAACATTTCCTAGCATGGCACGGGTGCTGTAATTTAGGAAATCATAGGCAGGTAGACAGGATTGAATTTTTGTAACACCAACCATTGTATACATACGCATTTTACAATTCACCTGTACCACCTCACTATGTATATACATACCTACGCCACATAACATTTGTTTGGTAATTAAATTTGATGCGTCTTGACGTCCGATTGGGTCCGATACAAGGGTTTGCTAGAAACTTTGAGTTTTTATCCCCTAAGACTTTGAACTTAAAAACGTAAATGCTGGGTTTTTTCCACTCATTGGTTACAAGCAAAACCCCTGTAACGTTTTAAAGGTACACACAGCCACATAGTGTCTGGATGTGTGACTGACTATTTAGGTCCGATCAATGAATTATATAATTTATATTTAACCTGCGATGATGCTATACAGTTCAGGTAGTCGGGAAATTCTTCCTCTGCGGAAAGAATTTTATCTAGGTGGGGCCGAAATGTAATGGCTAGACATTTTTATATGAATTCATTCCCCATATTGCGCTTGGCGCCCCAGGCTGTTGTCCCCGCTGGCGGATGCCAGTTAATGTTTTTTCTGGTGGCGGGAAAGGATTCCCATTCCCTTGGGAGGGTTTTAGGCTCATAGTTGCCTCCCCACGGGGAGTAGCAGGTGCGCTAGCAGAGACACCCGAAGTAAATTGCATGTGGTGGCCTGATAGGAAATTCATGCATTCATAATAAGAAACAGGTATAGAATAATGTTTAGATGAGCCGAAGTCGCAACGCGCCACCACCGCCATCTTGGAGTCAGCCAGGGTCGAGGCCAGGGCGACTGGCCTCGGGGCCCTACCTGTTACAGGTCCACGCCACGACTACACCTCCCCTAGCCTGGGTGAGGCGTTCTTCTGACCTCTTCGCCACCCTCCTTCCAGTTCCCCCGTGTCTGGGTGCTTTGATTCCTGCTAACAGACGCAGGCAAGTCCATACCGCGAGAGAAGGAGGGCTTGGTAAGGCGACTCAAGCTGGGAGCAAGGAGCGAGTCGCTAGCATGAAGTCGACCACGTGTGTGTGCGCCGACGAGGAGCCACAGGCTCGAGGCTCAGGTTCTGATAATCATAATCCATAACCCCTTATATCTATTCCCCAGCCAATAACCAGAAGCGGTAGCTATCATATGCAATGTAGGGAAGATAGATTTAGGGCCGTGATTGAGTGGATGAATCTTGTGTTGGTGTGCTAATTTTGTTTATGTGTAGATCTTGTTAATACACTTCGATCAGGTGTTTACCAAGTGTTTATTGGTTTTACCCTGTATGTAGTCCTGGACTGATAGCTTCATAGTGAGTCACACAAAGAACCCGAGGTGATTTAATATTGAGATGTAAGTGAATCTAAGTACTTAACCCATAAAAAATCTAAACCTTTACAAGTGGAGGCCCACAGGACTCATTCTTGCTAGTCCATGAGTAACACATGGTTTTATTCTAGACATCAAATATCACCGCCATCATGAGCACTTCAGATATATAGGGAAGAGGCGAGTTGATAGGCCTCTGTGGAGCCGAACGACATTAAAGAATATGTCGCCAATAAGGCAACGGATGAAAGAGAGGAGAGGTGCAAGCAATCTGCGAGAGTACGAGAAGAATTGAAGCTCATGGAGACACAGAGAAGGGGAGCGAGTACAACAATAGAGAGAGAGAGAAACTCCGCGGCCGTGGAGAGACAGGAAAAGGAAAAGGAGTTGAGAGACAAGAGAGTAGAGGGAGAAACATCCGCGATCCACGTGGAGAGACAGGAAATGGGAAAAGGAGAGAAGAGGGAAGAGAGGAATAGGGCGAAACTCCGCGAGCACGTGAGAGACGGAAAGGAAAAGGGAGTTGAGAGAGAGAGAGGGAGGGAGAAAGCCCGCAGTCACGAGCTGAGGTGTTAACAGAACGAAGTAGCAGCAAACAGTAATCAGATCTGTGGCTAACGGGGGATCAGGAATACACCGTCCCGAATTAAAGCTTCCATGTTTTAAGGAAAGTATAGCATAGAAAACTTCATAGGAAATACGAGGACGCGGCTGACCTCCTGGACTATGACGAGATCATGCGCGAAACTCCAGTTTATGACCTTGTTTTGAGGGTAAGGCCCTAGAAGTGCTACAAAGATTAAGGAAACATAGCGTGCTATGGACAAATGAAGGACCTCCTCTTGAAGCCTACGGGCTGAACGCCGACAGCCTCAAACAACAGTTGGTCGAGCCCATTTGAGCAATACGAAACGGCCCTCTCAGGTTTGCGCCAGACTGGCCGATATTTTCATAGTATGGGTATGAGAGGATGGGGCAGAGTGAGACTGTCCCAAGGGCCTTACAGATTTAATTTTTGCGCGCTCATTCGTCAAGCTCATGCCCGAAACCACTAGTTGCGACGCTAAAAAAGGACCGCATAAATCAATTGTCTGAAATGGGTAGAGTCCGCCGATGCGTATTTTTGAGGCATAGTGCGGAAAAGGCTGATCCACCGAACGTAGTTGTTTGGGTCGAGGCTTGCGATACGCCACGGGAAGACGATAGCTCGCCCACGACGGGATACGGCGACGCCAGCCCGTAAGACTGACCCACATATAGTGCACCAGTTGTAAACCCTCGTCGCTTCAGGCAAGCTTAGGCCGCACAAAGGGAAAACTGAGGCCGTGGAGTAAATCTCGAAGCGAGTAAATAACCCGACTGCACAAAAATGCTGCGGGGCCGTTCACAAGGAGGCCCACTGCCCACTCCACAAGGAGTAACTGCACCGAACCGGTATATCGCAATTCGCCGAAAGCCACAAAAATGCGCGCGGGACGATATTCCACGGAGAAAGGTAATTCGTCAGGTAATGGCAACGGCCGTCATGCCGAAGCAAAGTTCAGGGATGAGGTAAACATGATTCTCCTGCTGACTTTGAGAACAGCGAGGCCGTCAAGAGGGAGGTAGAAGACAGATCCTTCACTCGAGAACGTGCGACGGCATTCCCTGCGAAGGAACGGTCCTAACAATGCGTGGTAATTATACGACTTTTGTAGAGCAATGGTAATTTATACCGCGAGTTCATAACTCCCCGGGGCCACGAGAGATTTCAATTGTCGTGCCCTGAAAAATATCGCTATGCCGTATTTCGAGTGAGATCCCTGCGATGCCACAGGTGCCACACTCGAGTCAGGAAGAAACGTGGAAACGTAAATCGCCCGAGAATTTTTATTGTCCAGGCATGGGCCAATGATTTTGAGCAGATGGTTGCATTCCCTGCTGAAGTTGTGTCAAAACACGAACGACAGCAGCATAAAGCTGTATGAACCTCACGAGTACAATGAGGAACGATGGGGTGTTTGTAGGGCATAAGAGCCACTCCCTCAGATTAGGGGGGAGGGACTCCAGGGCTGCGCTTGATAGGCCCTTCCTTTAGGGGATCTTCCACGGCGGCATTTAGGCCTGGATTTAAAATTGCATGATCCACTTAACATTTCCTAGCATGGCACGGGTGCTGTATTTGGAAATCATAGGCAGGTAATCAGGATTGAAATTTTTGTAAACACACATTGTATACATACCATGTTACATTCCCCTGTACCACTACACTATGGTATTCATACCCTAGCGCCACATAACATTTGTTGGTAATTAAATTGAAATGCGTCTTGACGTCCCCAGATTGGGTCCGATACAGGGTTTGTGCCTAGAAACTTTGGATTTTTATCCCCTAGACTTTGAACTTAACGTAAATGCGGGGTTTTTCCACTCCATTGGTTACAATCAAAACCGCCGGTAAACGGTTTTTAAAGTAAACACACCACAGAGTGTCTGGATGTGGACTGACTTATTTAGGTCCGGATCTAATGAATTAGATAATTTATATAACCATGCATGATGGCCCTATAACATGGTCAGGTAAGTTCGGGAATTCCTTTCTGCGGAAATGGGGGGGATTTTATCTAGGTGGGGCGGAATGTAATTGGCTAGACATTTTGATATGCATTCAGTCCCCATATTTTGCCTTGCTCCAGCTGTTGTCCCCGCTGGCGGATGCCAGTTAATGTTTTTTCTGGTGGCGGGAAAGGATTCCAGTCTGGTGGGAGGGGTTTTAGCTCATAGTTGCCTCCCCAGAGTAGCAGGGTGCGCTATCCGGCAGAGACACCCGAAAGTAATTGCATGTGGTGGCTGCTAGGAATTCAGGGCATGGCATAATAAGAAACAGGGTATAGAAAATATGTTTAGAATGAGCCAAGTCGCACGCGCCACCACCGCCATCTTGGAGCGCCAGGTCGAGGCAGGGCGGACCTGCTCGGGCCCACTTCTGTTACAGGTCACGGCCACGACTAACACCTCCCCCAGCCCTGGGGACGTCTTCTGGACCTCTCGCTCGCCACCATCCTCCAGTTCCCCGCGGTGTCTGGTGCTTGATTCCTGCTAACAGAACAGACGCAGGGCAAGTCCCATACCGCGAGGAAAGTATGGCTTGGTATAGCTCAGACGCAAGCTGGGAGCAAGGAGCGAGTCGCTAGACAGGAAGTCGACCACGTGTGTGCGCGACGAGCACCACAGGCTCGATGGCTACGGTTCTTATAATGCATAATCCATAACCCTTATATCTATTCCCCAGCCAGAATAACCATAAGCGGTAGCCTATCATAGGCATCTGTAGGGAAGGATTTTAGGGCGTGATTGAGTGGATGAATCTTGTTTGGTGTGCTATTTTGTTATGTGTAGATCTTGTAATACCTCGATAAGGTGTTTACCAAGTGTTTAATTGTTTACTCCTGTATGTAGTCCTGGACTGATTACTTCATAGTGAGTCAAACAAAGAACCCGAAGGTTGATTTAATTATTGAGAGGTAAAGTGAAGTCTAAGTATTAAAAACCCCCAGTAAAAATCTAAACCTTAAAGTGAGCCCACACAGGGACTCATTCTTGCTAGTCCGAGTACACAGGGTCATTATTCTAGACAGCAAATATCACCGCCATCATGGGCAGTATCAGATATATAGAGGAAGGGCGGATTGATAGGCCTCGTGGAGCCCGAACGACATTAAAGATATGTGCCATAGGCAACGAGATAAGAGAGAAGAGGCAACAATTGCGAAGTACGAGAAGGAATTGAAAGCTCATGGAGACACAGGGAGGGAGCGAGTACAACAAATAGAGAGAGAGGAGAAAACTCCGCAGCACGTGGGAGAGACAGGAAAAGGAACAGGAGTTGAGAGAGAAGGAGAGGAGAGGAGAAACGTCCGCGTAGCACGTGGAGAGACAGGAAAGGGAAAAGGGAAGAGAGAGGAAGAGAGGAGAAGGGATAAACTCCGCGAGCAAGTGGAGAGACAGGAAAGGGAAAAGGAGTTTAGAGGAGAGAGGAGAGGGAGAAAGCCCGCCAGCCGAGCTGGAGGTGTTAAGCAGACGAGTAGCAGCAACAGTAATCAGACTGTGGCTAAACGGGGGATCAGGATTAAACCGTCCGAAATTGAAAGCTTCCATTTTAAGGAAAGTGATAGCATAGAAAACTTCATAGGAGATACGATTGACGCGGCTTGACCTCCTGGAATATGACGAATCACGCGTAAACCTCCAGTTTAGTGACCTTGTTGTGAGGTAAGGCCGCTAGACGTGCTACAAAGATTAAGAGAAACAAGCCGTGACTATGGACAAATGAAGGACGGGCCTCTTCAAAGCCTACGTGCTGAACGCCGCAGCCTCAAACAACCGTTTTCGAGGCCCATTTTAGAGCATACGAAACGGCCTCTCAGTTTGCAGCCAGACTGGCCGATATTCCAGAGATTGGTATGAGAAGGATTGGGCAGAGAGACCCTGTCAAGGGCCTTACAGATTTAATTTTGCGCGCTCAATTTCTGTCCAGTCATGCCGGAACCACTAGTTGCGACGCTAAAATGGAACCGCATAAAATCAATTGTCTTAAATGGGTAGAGTTCGCCGATGCGATTTTGAGGCATTGCGGAAAAAAGTGCTGAGCCCCGAACGTAGTTTGGGTCGAGGCTGCGATACCCCGGGAAGAATAGCTCGCCACGACGGGATACGGCGACGCCAGCCCGTAAGACTGAGCCCACATATATTGCCCCCAGTTGTAACCTCGTCGCTTTTCAGGCAAGCTATAGGCCAGCACAAAGGGAAACTGGAGGCCGTGGAGTAAATCTCGAAGCCGAGTATACCCGACGGCACAAAAATGCTGCGGCCGTTCACAAGGAGCCCACTGCCACTCACGGAGTATACCTGCACCGAAACCGGTATATCGCAATTCGCCGAGCCACAAAGGCCGCGGGACGCATATTCCCCGGCAGAAATGGTAAGTTCGTCAGGTAATGGCAACGGCCCCGTCATTCACGAAGCAAGTTCAGGATGAGGTAAACCCTGGATTCTCCTGCTGACTTTGAGAACGCGAGGCCGTCAGGAGGGAGGTAAGAGACAGATCCTTCACTCGAGACGTGCGACGCGCCATTACTGCGAAGGAACGGTCAGAACAATGCGTGGTACTTATACGAGCTTTGTAGAGCGAGATGGTAATTTATTACGCGAGTTCATAACTCCCCCCGGGGCCACGAGAGATTTCAATTCGTCGTGCCTGAAAAATATCGCTATGCCGTATTCGAGTTAGATCACGCGATGCCACAGGTGCCCACTCGAGCAGGAAGAAAACGTGGAAACGTATCGACGAGAAATTTTATTGCCAGGCATGGGCCATGATTTTGAGCAGTGGGTGCATTCCTGCGCAAGTGTGTCAAAACACGACGACAGCGACATAGAGCTGTAAATGAACCCTCACGAGTACAATAGGAACAGATGGGGTTTTGTGGGGCATAAGAGCCCACTCCCCTCAGATTGGGGGAAAGGGGACTCCGGGGCTGCGCCTTGTAGGCTTCCTTTGGGGGACTTCCACGGGGGCATTTACCCGGGATTAAAAATTGCATGATCCACTAACTTTTCCCCCTAGCATGGCAGGGGTGCATGTTTTGGAAATCATGGGCGGGGTAGACAGGATTAAATTTTTTTTGTAACACCTTGTATCTACCAGTTACATTCACCTGACCACCTACACTATTAATACATACCCTACCCAAAACATTTTTTGGAAATTAAATGTGATGCGTTCTTGCGTCCGTTTTGGTCCGATACGGGGTTTCTAAAACTTTGGATTTTTTTATCCCCTAACTTTGAATTTAACGTAAATGGGGGGTTTTTTTCCACTCATTGGTTACAAAAAAACCCCCTGTAAACGTTTAAAGTACACACACCCAGAGTGTCGGTGTGTGACTGACTTTTTTATCGGTCAAAATGAATTAGATATTTATTTTAACCTCATGATGCTATCATGTTCAGGAGTCGGGAATTCTTTCTGCAAAGAATTTTATCTGGGTGGGGCGAATGAAATGGCTAACATTTTAATGCTTTTCATCCCCATATTTCCTTGGCGCCAGGCTTTTTGTCCCCGCTGGCGTCCAGTTAATGTTTTTTTTTGGGGGCGGGAAAGGGTTCCTCTGTGGGGGGGGGTTTTAGGCTCATTTGCCTCCCCCCGATAGCAGGGGGGCTAGCAGAGACACCCGAAGAAATTTATTGGGGGCTGATAGGAATTCAGGGATCATAAAAAAAACAGGGTATAGAAAATAGTTTAGGAGCCGATTGGGGAACGCGCCACCACCGCATCTTTGGGGCAGCCAGGTCAGGCAGGGCGCCCTGCCTCGGGGCCCACTCTGTTCAGGGCACGGCCCGACTACACCTCCCCCAGCCTGGGGACGCTTCTGGCCTCTCGCCACCTCCTTCCATTTCCCCGCGTGTCTGGTGCTTGATTCCTGCTAACCGACGCAGGCAAGTCATACCGCGAGGAGAAGGAGGGCTTGGTAGGGGCAGACGCAAGCTGGGGAGCAAGGAGCGAGTCGCTAGACAGGAAGTCGACCACGTTGTGCGCGACGAGGACCACAGGCTCGAGGCTACAGGTTCTTATAATCAAATCCATAACCCCTTATATCTATTCCCCAGCCAATAACCAGAAGCGGTAGGCTATCATAGCATATGTAGGGAAATATTTAGGGCTGATTGAGTGGATGAATCTTGTGTTGGTGTGCTATTTTGTTATGTGTAGATCTTGTAATACACTAGATAAGGTGTTTACCAAGTGTTTATTTTTTTACCCTGTAATGTAGTCCTGGACGGGATAGCTTCATAGTGAGTCAAACAAAGAACCCGAAGGTGATTTAATTATTGAGAGGTAAGGGAAGTCTAAGTACTTAAAACCCCCAGAAAAAACTCTAAACCTTTACAATCAGTGTCTCCAAAAATGACCGCGCAGTCCTCGTCCACTTTTACTCCTAGCCTTTTTCCTTTTTTGTGTTTCTGTTGTCATTATCTCGGTGTAACTCATCGCCCATAACTGCCCGTTTCCCTTTTTTTTTTTTCTCTTGTTATTTTAAACTTGAAGCAGTGTAGGAAAATTTAGACGTCTGCGTGAAATGTAGGGTTAAAGTAACAAAATCTTGAATTTCTGCATGTTAGGAAAACCAAAACATACTACTCTGCACAAACTGTTCATTTGGACAAGTTCCTAAACATGATGTTAAATATGCCCATTAGTTAAATTATCTGTGATTTGAGCACCTCTTTTCTAAAAACTCTTGGACCCATCTGCTAATGCCTTAAAGCTGTTACTAGTGGGCCCTTGCATAGCCCGTTCAAAATGTTAGTTTATGTTAAGATTAATGTTTTATTTATGGGACTCATGTGGACAGTGACCTGGGACTTAAGGAAATCAAAGATGCCTTAGTCCCACCTGTAAAAGCCAGGATTTGATATACGTAGTATATTAAGAACAACTTATTTTCATTCTGGGTTTTAAATTTAACATATGTAAACGAAATTGTAGTTTAAAAAGCTTTTTTCCTTGTAACAAATCTTAATTTTTTTTCCTTCCTTCCTTCTCTTCCCTTTTCCCCCCCTCCACATTCGGTCTCTTTTTGGTCCCCCCCCTTTGTAAACCCACCTAAAACCGGTTATTTCTGCGATCATTTTAAATTGGGCGGTTTTAAACCCCCATAAAAAAAACCTCTAGAATCAAAAACCAATCACTTCGTCTTCGGGAGTTTGACCATTCTATTAAATTGTTTTTTGGAAATCCAGGGAAAATAAAATAATTTTTCCGGGAAAACCTAAATTATTATTTTTCTAAAAAACCCCGGGGGGGGATAGAGTCGTCCCCTCGGGGGATAGTTTTGCGAAAGCTTACCACATTTTCGACTGTAAATTTTTGAAAATTAAAAACTGTTTTTTACGACAAAATTTTCATCATCGGGGGCCCATAATTTTTTTTCGCTGCCGTTTCCAAGAGAAATTTTTTGGTATCCTCATACCCCCAACTGGCTTTTGGTCATTCGATGTCATTTATTATTAAGTCAATTTGGAAATGCTTGCGAACAGTGCCCGGTTTTTCATGGTGAGAACGCCTCGCGGCCGCCGGGGGGGGGATCATTCCCCTTTTTGGGTTCTCTCCACCGGACGGGTCTTTGGCTGGTTTTTCTCTCCAAAACTTGTATGTATTTCCAATGCCAGAACTTTAAATTTGGGCCCTTTTACTATACTCGTCCCTCTTTCCCTTGCCGGGGGTAAAAATGATCATTCTCCCTTTTTTTCTCCCCCTGACAGAAACACACAAAACCCCCTTACACTTTCCCCCCTTCCCTATTTCTCCCTTTCTTCTTTATTTTTTTTTTTTGGGTTACTTTGGGAAAGGGTAGGAGCTGGGACCCCCAAAATAGGTTAAGAAATTTTTTGGGTAGTGGGGTTTTTGGGGGGATACGGGGTTTCCCCCAGTCACCCTCATGTGTGACCAGAAGGGTTTCCTTTGGGAGTGATACGGGTTTGCCCCTTTCCTGCGGCTACGGTGTGATTAAAGAACAAATTCTTGGCCGAAAGTGTGTCCTCAACGCCCTTCGTCTTGGGTAGGAACATTTATCAGGGAAAAACGGCAAAATTTGATAGAGTCTTCTCAAGGGTTCCCGCGTTTCCCCGAGTAAAATAAAAAGTTTAAAATTTTTAAAGGCCACTTTTGTATTAATCTTCTGTAAACCCCTCAGTAATTTTTCAATGTTCCATTAATAATAGTTCACCTTCGGGGAGACAAGTTTTTGGTTTTTTAATAACCTGAATTCTGAGGTGGCTGATTTTTATGTTTTATAAACCCCCAAGGACAGCTGTTGCTAAGGAAATATTACTCACAGTCCCCCGACCTAATTATGTTGCCCGGTAAAATATTAAATTTGAAAAAAAAAAATCACGTTACTTTTTGTCGAAAAATTTAAACTTTCTGTCAAGAGTTAGACTTTTTAAAGGATTATCTTGAACTGGTGGCGCTACTCATAAATAACTTTAAATTTTTTTTTGTTTTAACCTGCTGGGGGTTTATTGGGAGTAAGTTAAACTCAAACTGACCCATTCACACCGCAACACCCAACCCTTTAGCATGGCAGAAAGCCCCCTAGTCGAGTAAGGGCACCAGTTCCTGCCAAAGAGCCAAGTTTTGGGGTATTAAAAATTTTTTAGAATTCCAAATATATATAATTTCTTAATATTAAAATTAAATTAATTAAATTCCCCCAATCATTTTTTTCATATTAAACCTTGGGGAATTTTGTTAAAATTTTTTTAATTCATACATAATACAATAAAAATTAATACAAAATACATAATAAAAGTACTGTGCAATGCATTTGGTACTGTGGTGTTTTTCTTAGTGCTGTATTGGTATGTGTATTTTTTATTAGTGCCAAGTGTTTTTTTTTGCAATTAAACCATAACCCTGGGGTGACGGTAATTGCCGCCCATGATGTCCCGCAATATTTATACTTTTGTCCCATAATTATTAGTCCGGGTTGGTGAGGCAGTCCTTGCCTTACGTCTCACTCCACTGACCAAGCGAGGAAACTACTGTAATAATCCCCTTCTTTCATCCGTTTGGGGAAAGGGGCCTGTGTGGGCGGGGAAGTTGAGACCAGCCCCGTCAACTGTACCCCCCGAACAGGTGCCTTGGCGGGGCCAAAAAATATCACCTCCTTCCAAATCATGCCCCCCATGCTGAAAAACTAGAAGTGGGGATTAAGTATGGGGTTTGCTATCCGGCCTTTTTGTACTATCTGGTATCCGGCAAAGGGGTCTTTCTTAAATATCTGGCAGGGATTGCCGGATATTCCCTTAAATGCTTCCTCTAAACTATACTACAGGTAAAATTTCTTCTTTCCTATAATTTTTCCCACAAATGCGACTTGACACCCAAAATTCAAATTTTAACTAATTAAGAAAGCAAAATAAGCTTTTTTGGTTTAGACCAAAAATCAGATCAACAGTCGTAGGCATTATTGTGTTGTTTAAAAAGAAAGGGTATTCTCAAAATTTTTCTTTTAACGCGCATGATTATTTAAGTAGGATATGAATTCATAAATTGAAAATTCCCTTTTTTCAAGAATTTTTAATTAACTCCTCCAAAAATGCATTTTATCAGAATCTTATACATGAAAAAGATTTAAAATTTATTTATTTAATACTGTATTTTTCTGCCCATGATGTTTTAAAGGGATCTATTTTTTTTTATAAGTCTTTGGAACCAATAACCTAAAACATTTTCTTTTTGATGGCCAAAACCTTTTTCATTGGTTTGAAGGCCGGGCATTTAGACCCAGTTCCACGGGCTTTTTCAGTCGCGCGTCTCCAGAAGCGCGACTGAAAAGGGAAATGGGGAAGTCTACTGTGCGTTTACACGTAGCGTTTGTCCTGCTCAGGCGCGCGACTTTAGTACCCTTGCTGTCGCGCGTACATAATTTTTCCTCAATATTCATAGTATATAGGGATATTATATTCCCTAAAAAGCGACCAACAACTAATCACACCTGTTTCACCTGCTCACAGGCCTAAAGGGGTCAGGGCGGGTTTGGTCATGATTAGCAAATCCTTTATCACCCTATAAAGGGGGTGTTGAACTATAAGGAACATAAAAAAAATAGACCTAAAATTTAAATTAAAGAAAAATTATATTATAAAAATAAGTTCAGAATAAGAAGAAAAAAACTTTTAAATTTTTTTTTAAATATTATTCTTATTAAAAAAAATATTTTTTAATTTACAGTGAAAATAAAAAAGTAATAATGATTAAAACTGAGAGCGCCTTGGTTTGTACAAATCTGTGGGGGCGAAAAACGAACGACCGACAAGGTTTTCCATAAAAAGGGGTTTTTTTTGGGAAAAAAGAGCAGCGACGACGGTTTTTATTTACGGTCGAAGACCGGGGACCCCCGTGTCTTCGCGCCGACCCCGTCGTTGCTCTTGTTCCAAAAAAACCCTTTCAACAATGGGTAGTTTTAGCAAAAAAAAAAAAAAAAATAATATTCTTTTTTGGGGATGAAATGGGAATAAAACTTAAATATAAGCATTATAGATAACAGGGGAATGGGGAAAATAAATCCCGGATTTAAAAAATTTTAATATACCTCATTGGGGAAACGCCGGCAGCATGACCGGACGTCGGGCTCCTCCTGGGGGCACTATACTTTACACACTACACTTTAGGGGGAAGCCCCGGTTCATGAGGGCGTTTGGGGGGATTGGAAAAGGACCTGGTTGGGGTTTTATTTGGGTCTGATTGGGGTGGAGGATGGGGGAATAATATTAAACTTTCCCTTTAGGTGAGAGTTGGGGGGGAAAGGAAATGCCAACCCGGCATCCTCTTCCTATTTTTTTTTTTTTTTTTTTTAATAAATTTTTCGGGCCCCCAGCAGGGGGGACCCCGGGCAGCTTTGGCCCCTCAGAGAGATGCTTTTTTAAAAAAAAGAGGAGAGGTTCCCTGCTGCTGCGTGCGGGAAGAGGACTGGCTTGTCCCCCCTGACTTGGGGGTGGGGGGTAGAACTTCCTCTCCCCGAATCCGCTCCCCACTTTCCACTCCACTTCCATCATCCCCCCCCCACGCCCCCAGGGGAACAACCCCCCAGTTTCAAAATTGCACAGAGTAAAATTTTAAAAACCCCCCAAATTTTCG
>JACEEZ010010745.1:278403-301138 GCA_016584305.1 Chionoecetes opilio | reverse complement strand
TGGAGGCTTATCAAGAACTTTTCGAGTTCCTGTTCGATATTCTATGTCAATGCATATTAAAATTTTTCATACCATGACAATACCTGTTGTCGGCAGCACAATAATCTTAAACAGACTGACGCCACTGTAAAGTAAATGGTTGATAGTGCGATTTCGTATCTAGTCCCCCGTATCGATTAGTTGTAGTGGTAGTGGTAGTGGTAGTTGTAGTTAGTATATTTCATACCCTATCTTTCTGCACTACGAAACGTCCATGTTCCTATCCTCTTTAGGGACATGGTATCATTTTCCAACTGTTTTCTTACAAGTAGTTGATAGTTAGTAGTATGTAGTTTCAGCAGATACCCTCGTCATGGACCAATAGGTCTCCTGGTGTCTGTTATTCCTATGTAATCCTATGTAAACCTCCTCCTCCTCCTCCTCCTCTTCCTCTTCCTCTTCCTCTTCCTCTTCCTCTTCCTCTTCCTCCTCCTCCTCCTCCTCCTCCTCTTCCTCTTCCTCTTCCTCCTCTCCTCCTCCTCTTCCTCCTCCTCCTCCTCCTCCTCCTCCTCCTCCTCCTCCTCCTCCTCCTCGTAGAAACTATAGTGGTAGAAAGTTGTCACACAGACAGCCTCGTTTGGCCCAGTAGGGCTGTTGCTGTCTGTTCTTCCTTTGTATTCCTTTGTATTCCTTCTCCTCCTCCTCTTCTTACAGGAATCTTTCCTCCCCTTTATATTCATTCCTTCGCCCGTACTGTAGTCTGGAGGACGCCCGTCTCTTCACTACAGCTCCGAGTGATAGTGTCGAAAGAGAGAGAGAGAGAGAGAGAGAGAGAGAGAGAGAGAGAGAGAGAGAGAGGAGAGAGAGGAGAGAGAGAGAGAGGAGAGAGAAGAGAGAGGGAGGAGAGAGAGGAGAGAGAGAGAGAGAGAGAGAGAGAGAGAGAGACTGAGAGGAGAGAGAGGGAGAGAGAGAGAGAGAGAGAGAGAGAGAGAGAGAGAGAGAGAGAGAGTCCTTGGCGTCCCAGCCGGGACTTTAGCACATCAACTCCCCTTTTGTTTTCAATGTATTAAGTTTAAAAAAGAAAGAAAACGATCATCATCACCCCCAACATGCAGGTAGTGTGTGGCGGAAAAGGCAAGCGTGACTAATCATCGCACCCCCCTGGTGATTCTTCCCCATACCCCCCTCCACCCCCCCTCCACCCTCCCCTTCCCCTGCTCCACACCCCCATCCCTCCCATTCCCCCCACCTTACCCCTTCCCTTCCCCCCAACCCTCCCTCCCTCCCCTTCCGAAGATATATTCCTTGGAAGCTGGTATTTACAGATGACCTCAACGGGTTTTATTGAATGTTGGAAGGGAAAGAGTAAGAGAGAAGAGAGAATAGAGGGAGGGTTGAAGGAAGATGGAAGGGAGATGAGTGAGAGGGAAGGGAGATGAGTGAGAGGGAAGGGAGAGAGAGTAGAATAAAAGCAGATGGGTGATGGAGGGAGGATCTAGGTTGTGGGTTATGTAGGAGAAGGTGGAGAGAGGGTGGTGTGGATAGACATAAATGGAAGATTTAAAGTGGATGTAGAAATGGAGAAGGGAGAGAGGAGAGAATAGAGGGAGGGATGAAGGTGATGGAGGGAGGATGTAGTGTGTGGATGATGTAGGAAAAGAAGGGGGAAAGGGTGGTTAGATAAAGGGGGAGGAATTAAAGTGGATGCAGAAATAACTCAAGGAAAAATTGGTAAAGTTAAGACTGTAAGGAGGAATAGGTGGAGGAATAATAGTAACAATAATAATGATAACAATACGAAGAAGTGTACACATGATAATTGAGAGAAGAGTACAAAGTGGAAGATGAGGATGCTGAGGCCCCGTAGATGAGAGAGAGAGAGAGAGAGAGAGAGAGAGAGAGAGAGAGAGAGAGAGAGAGAGGAGGAGAGAGAGAGAGAGAGAGAGAGAGAGGAGAGAGAAGAGAGAGAGAGAGAGAGAGAGAGAGAGAGAGAGAGAGAGAGAGAGAGAATGAATAAAGGGATAATAAAACTACAACGTTGAAATATATCCCTTTATAAAACTACATGATTAGTTTTTGTGCCATAAAGACGCTTAATCGTTGTTTATGTTGCATTCTTGTCCTCCTCCTCCTCCTCCTCCTCCTCCTCCCTGGTAGCTTAATCGATTTCTCCTTATCTTTTATTATCCGTATTTATGTTACAAGAATAGTCTCTTTGTCATCTGGTTTATTATGCAAATTAATAGTTATCGTTTTCTTCTATTCTAATCATCTGCTTTGTTAATACGTATTTATGCTGTCTTTGCCGATGTTTGTTGTTTAATTTTTCTCAGGTTCATTTAACTTTTTTTTATCTAAACATTTTTCTTCCCTACGAGTAATTCGGCCGTGGGTTTTACGATCTTACGTTTGGTAGTCAGTGCGATGCTGTCAAGATGGACATTTAAAAATTCAAATTGTTCTCTCTTTTCGACTATATCTGCCTATCCTATTTTCATCTGACGTTTGAATGGTATAAACCAAGGCGGAATCCCTCCCTGTATACCGGCTGTGGCAGGGTTGGGGAGGCAGGGGAGGAGGTACTGGCAGGGGATGGGGAAGAATGGGTATCTAGCAGGGGTTAGAGAGGAATGGGTCACTAGCATGGGGTAGAGGAATATGCAATTGCAGGAAAGGGAGGAATAGGGCACTGGCAAGGATGGGGAGGAATAGGACGCTGGCAGGGGCTAGGAAGGGTATTGAGAGGTATGGCTACTTAGCAGGGGTTAGAGAAGGATAGGCACTTGCAGGGAAGGGAGAGAGAGGCACTTGCAGGGAAAAGAGGACTATGGCATTGATAAGGATTGGGAAATATGGGACGCTAGCAGGGTATGGGGAGAAAAGGGACGCTGACAGGGCCTAGGAAGGGTATGGGGAGAGAAGGGTTACAGGTAGGGGCTAGGAAGGGTATGGGGAGGGAAGGGTCAGTGGCAGGGTATAGGATGGATATGGGGAGGGATGGAACGATGGCAGGGGCTAGGAACGGTAGGGGAGGGATGGAAGGATGGCAGGGGCTAGGAAGGGTAAGGAAAGGAAAGGATCAGTGGCAGGAGCTAGGAACGGTAGGGGAGGGAAGGGTCAGTGGCAGGGTATAGGAAGGGTATGGGGTGGGAAGGGACCCAAAGGGTCAGTGGCAGGGTATAGGAAGGGTATGGGAAGGGAAGGGTCAGTGGCAGGGGCTAGGAACGGTAGGGGAGGGCAGGGTCATTGGCAGGGTATAGGAAGAGTATGGGGAGGGCAGGGTATAGGAAAGGTATGGGAGGGACGGGTCAGTGGCAGGGTATAAGAAGGGTATGGGGAGGGCAGGGTCAGTGGCAGGGGTGATGGCAATGCTTGTAACACCTGTTTGAACACTCGACTCGGGGACGACTTTCCTTGCCTCCCTCCTGTTCCTTCTCCCAAATCTCCTCTCCTCTAACATTAGAAAGAGAGAGAGAGAGAGAGAGAAAGAAGAGACGAAGAGAGAGAGAGAGAGAGGGGAGAAAAGGGGAAAAGAGAAAAAAAGAGAGAGAGGGCTCTCTTTAAATCCTGGACACACACAGCCGGTCTAGACGCATTGAATCTGTGGAGTCCATTACCACGAACAAAATGTCTGAGTTAGTGTTAATTTAAATAACAGCGACGCGAGCCTTGCCGTGGCCACCCTCTCGTCCGTTTCTGCAGCTGGAGGAGGGCGGGGGGGGGGGGGGGGGTAGAGGGGCTGGGCAGGGGGGAGGGGGGGGAATGGGTGAGCAGGTAACGACGGAGCATGGGAAGGGGGACGTCTTGGGCCCCGCGGGTGATCATCTGGGCGCCCTGCCTCCCTGCGATGACCCGCCGCGGCAGACAGGCGAGGGGGCGGGGCGGGAGGGACAGTAGGAAGGCAGACAGACAAGCAGACGCGCGGGATAGTGGTAGAGAAGGACAGGGTGAAAGGAGCGAGAGAGCGTAAGTAAAGGAAAGGATGGTTGGTTGGCAGGCGTTTAAACCGTTTTAATGTAGGCGCAGGAAGGGTGGCAGACGAGTGAGAAAGTTGACAGTTTGACAGGAAGAGTTGGCAGTCACCGAGACAAACGAGCGGTCGAGTTAGCGTGGAAGCAGGCAGTGCAGTCTGGCAGGCTGGCGGGGCAGGCAGATTGGTGAGGGAGCGGGTGGATCCTGCACTTAGTTAAACGCTATTGAGCTTGAGAATGGATGCGTAACTGAATTTATCGCGGTGCATATTTCATCGAGGGTGCAGCAACGCGCCTGGCCGAGGGTCCAGGCGAGTAAATAACAGTATAAAGAAGCCGTAAAAGCGTCGTGAAATCGTGCTTCGCTCTTAGAGCGTCGGCAGATGGGAGGGCGAGTCATGGAGGAAAGATAGCTGAGAGTAAACTTCACGTGGGTTTCCATTCCTCATCAAGAGCTTGGAGGAGGAGGAGGAGGAGGAGGAGGAGGATTTTACATAGGATTACATAGGAATAACAGACACCAGGAAACCTATTGGTCCATGACGAGGGTATCTGCTGAACTACATACTACTAACTATCAACAAACTTATAAGAAAACAGTTGAAAAATGATACCATTATCCTTAAAGAAAAATAGGAACACGGACGTTTCGTAGTGCAAAAAAATTTAGGGTATGAAATATACTAATTTACAACTACCACTACCACAACAACTAATCGATCCGGGGGACTAAATATGAATTCGCAGGGCACTATCAATACCCATTTAATTTACAGTGCGCGTCAAGCCTGCTTTTAAGGGTAGTTATTGTGCTGCTTCGACAACATTTGCTGGTAATTTCTTTCACGATAAAACGAGTCTCACATTGAAATAATTTTTACGGAGATCAGTGATGCAACGTTGCCCGTTTAAGTTTTAAACCATTTTCTTGTTGTCACTTGAGTTAAAAGGGCTCGAATAGGTTCTTTTGATTAATGACATCAAATCCTTTTAGGTTTCTTAAAGGTTTCTATCAAGTCCCCACGGATTCTACGATCCTTTAAGGAAAAATATTAAGTTTCCGCAGTCTCTTTCATAAGATGAATTTTTGCAGAGAGGGAAAATTGTTTGGTGCTCTTTTTGAAATGATTCCAAATTTTGCTTGGTTTTTACGAAACAGGGCGACCAGAATTGAACGGCATATTCCAAGTGCGGCCTAACCAAGGACGTGTATAATTGGTCATTACTTTCGGAGTTTTGTGTTCAACGTTGCGTTTAATAAAGCCCAACATCATATTCGCCTTTTACTGGCAGGCTAGGCAATGCGGACTGGTTTTCAGTTCATTACTGGATGAGGGACACCAAAAATCCTTTTCCTGCTGTACTTCAGTTAACGATTTTTTTTGCATTTGATAGTTATTTGAGGTTATCGTTTCCCCATATGCATTACTTTATTTATCGGAATTGAATTTTAATAGCCATTTATCACTCCAGTCTGATAGTTTGTCGAGATCACTTTGTATGAGTTCACAGTTTTCTCTAGTATATGCTTTCCCGCCTAATTTGGTGCATTGCAAATTTCGATATTTTAGATACAAGTCCGCAGTCCGGATCTTTGATATATATCAGAAAAAGAGTGGGACCCAGACCGAGCCTAAGGCCCCCCACTAGTAACATTCATAACCAATCAGATGTTTCGCCATTTATTACTACCCGTTGTTTACGATTGAAACCCAATCCCCAATCCATGAACATAATTGCTCTCCTAAGCATGTGCCCTTAGCTTGGTCAAAAGTCGTTATGGGGAAAACTGTATCGAAGGTTTTTCTTAAAATCAAGGTATATTACATCCGAGGGAATTTAGCGTCCCAGTTTCAATAAATGACATTAAAAATCAGTAGGTTTGTTAAGCCAGGATCTCTTATTTCGAAATCCCATGCTGGGAGTTAGTATAGAGTTATTCTCTTTGAAAAAAAGGACACTATTTTACCCCGGGCAATATTTTCTCAAATAGTTTAACAATCACGGACGTTAGACTAATTGGGCGATAATTTTTTTGCGAGGCTCTTACCCCCTTTCTTGAATATCGGTGTAACATTAGCTAATTTCCACATACTAGGAACATTTTTGTCCATTAGTGATTTATTGAGGATAATCTTTAGTGGAAGCGAAAGTTAACTGTGACAATCGCGAAGTAATCGAAAGCGAAATTTCGTCCACCCCCACGGATTTTGGCTGGGTCAAGTTTCTGCCAAAAACTTTGAACTTCGTCTACTGTTATCTCTCCTATTTCCAATCTATTACTTTCGAGTCCCGCATACATGTTTAGGGTTTTGGGTAATGGAGTTTCGTCTTTTTTAATAAATACCGAAATAAAGTAAGCATTGAGTACGATTGCCATACTCTCATTATCATTTACCAAGATGTTTTTTTATCTTCAGTGGCCCAAATAACTTTTTTTGAGTTTTCTTACTTCGAACGTTTTTGGAAGAACCTTTTCGGGTTTGATTTGGTTTCCCTTTTGCAGTTATTTCTTCATAACTCACGCTTTTTAGTCTTAATTAATCCCTTGCAAACGTCGTTTTACGTCATTGTATTCTCTAGAATTGCAGTCCGCATTAGATCGCTTGTAAACTTATACGCTCGGCGCTTTCTGCCAATGATTTGTTGAATCTCATTATTCATCCAACTGGGTATTTTTATGATTCAGAAGTTTCTTTTTCATGGGAACATGTTTTTCAACCACCGATTGGAGTTTATTTGTGAAAAATTCCCAATTTTTCCGCGTTATTCCCGTTTAGTAGGTCAATCTAATCAACTTCGTTAGTAACCTGCTGATCTTCGTGAAATCTGCTTATTATAATTGGGAACTAATAACCGATTTCTGTGATGTCTACATTGCAATTTATGCCGCATCTGATTAACCTGTGATCACTGTTTGCCAAAATGTTCACTATATCGCAGTAATAAAATCAGACAATGTCGGGAGTGAAAAACTAAATCTAGGATACTATTATCCCTGTAGGCTCACGGACCTTCTGATTTAAATATACTTCGTTTACCATATAAAAGCAATCGATACCTTCTCTATCAGCAGAATTATTATTCCAGTTTATACGAGGTAGGTTAAAATCTCCACATATAATTGTGTCGTTATTATTGTTGACAACTGACTTTATCTCGTCATAGAGGAGGCCATCGACTTCCATATTTGATTTGGGAGGACGATATATTGTCCCAATAGTTAGCAATTTACCGTTTAGCTTAATCTTTGCGTAGACTGAGTCATAATGATCTTTATTTACTTGATCGACTTCGATTGCTTGCAAATTATCTTTGATGTAAAGAATGACACCTCCACCTGCTTTATGCGCACGACAATTTAGGAATGTCTTATAGCCTGGAATGGCTATTTCAGCTATTAAGTTTTTATCTTTTGTGTTGACCCAACTCTCAGTGATATCTGGCGTTTCGGCAACAACGTATGCTACTACTTCGTTACGCTTTAAAATAATGCTTCTGGCATTTGTGTAGAGTAATTTAAGTTCCTTAATAATTTTGGTAACCTTGCGTGAGGGTTTACAAGCAGGGTGTCTAGGGTCCACTGTAACAGGGCGTTTGATTAAGTTACTTTGATTAGTATTTGCGGAAACGAGGAGGAGGAGGAGGAATACAAAGGAATACAAAGGAAACACAAACAGCAACAGACCGATAGGTCCTTACAAGACTGTTTGCTTTAACTATACTACACTAACTAGATAATAAGAGAGAAAGGATAGGAAGTAGAAGGCTCCTCCTCACCACCCATCCCCCCAGCCCAAGCTGGCCCGGAAAAGAAGTTGATTTCCATGCAATATAGAAAAAACTGCATGGAATTTGTGAGGAAAGTTGAAAGCTGTTAATCTATGGCTAACATACTAGTTTGTGGGGGTAGGTTTAGTGCTTGGATAGATAGGTCATGTTATGTGTGTTTTGTAATGTGTGAACACAGTGTGGAGGGTCAAGGGTGGTGCGGCAGCCTTGCCTGGCGCTTTCTTGGGAGGCAGCAGTCAATCAGGCCCCAGCTCCGTTCAAAGCCTCCTCCTTCGAGGAGGAGGAAGAGGAGGAGGAGGAGGAGGAGGAGGAGGAGGAGGAGGAGGAGGAGGAGGAGGCAGAGGAGAGGCAGAGGCAGAGGCAGAGGCAGAGGCAGAGGCAGAGGCAGAGGCAGAGGCAGAGGCAGAGGCAGAGGAAGAGGAACAGGAAGAGGAGGATTTTATATAGGATTATATAGGAATAACAGACACCAGGAGACCTATTGGTCTATGACGAGGGTATCTGCTGAAACTACATACTACTAACTATCAACTGCTTGTAAGAAAACAGTTGGAAAATGATACCATGTCCCTAAAGAAGATAAGAAACATGGATATTTGTAGTGCAAAAAATATAGGGGATGAAATATACTAACTACAAAATACCACTACCACTACAACTAATCGATCCGGGGGACTAAATATGAATTCGCAGGGCACTATCAATACCCATTTACTTTACAGTGCGCGTCAAGCCTGTTTTTAAATGTAGTTATTGTGCTGACTTCGACAACATTTGCTGGTAACTTGTTCCATCGATCAACGACTCTCACATTGAAATAATTTTAACGGAGATCAGTGATGCAACGTTGACCGTTTAATTTAAACCATTATTTCTTGTGGGCACTTGAGGTGAAAGCTCGAATAGGTTCCTTGATTAATGACATCAAATCCTTTTAGGATCTTAAAAAGGGTTTCTACAGGTCCCCCCGGATTCTACGATCCTTTAAGGAAAACATATTAAAGTCTCCGCAGTCTTCTTTATAAGATGAATTTCGCAGAGATGGAATTTGTTTGGTTGCCTTCTTTGCACTGATTCCAATTTTGCTTGGTCTTTTACGAAACAGGGCGACCAGAATTGAAAAGGATATTCCAAGTGCGGCCTAACCAAGGACGTGTATAATTGTGTCATTACTTTCGGAGTTTTGTGTTCAAAGTAGTAGGTTTAATAAAAACCCAACATCATATTCGCCTTTGTACTGGCAGCTAGGCAATTTCGGACTGGTTTTAAGATCATTACTGATGATGGACACCTAAATCCTTTTCCTGCTGTACTTCAGTTAAAAGATTTATTTGAATTTGATAGGTTATTTTTTGAGGTTATCGTTGCCTATATGCATACTTTACATATATCGGAATTGAATTTTAATAGCCATTTATCACTCCAGTCTGAAGTTTGTCGAGATCACTTTGTATGAGTTCGCAGATTTCTCTAGTATATGCTTACGCCTAATTGGTGTCATCTGCAAATTTCGAAAATTTTAGATACAAGTCCGCAGTCCAGTCGTTGATATATATCAGAAAAAGAGTAGGACCCAAGGACCGAGCCCTGAGGCACCCCACTAAAAACATCTAACAATCAGATGCCCTCGCCATTTATTACATCGTTGTTACGATTTTAAAGCCAATCGCCAATCCATGAACATAATTGCTCTCCTAAGCCGTGTGCCCTAGCTTGGTCAAAGTCGCCTATGGGGAAAATGCATCGAAGGCTTCTGAAAATCAAGGTAAATTAATCCGAGGGAATTTTAGCGTCCCAGTTTGAATAAATGACATTAAAAAAAAATTTAGTAGGTTTGTTAAGCGGATTCTCTTATTTCGAAATCCATGCTGGGAGCTTAATATTTAGTTATTTTCATCGAGAAAAGACACTATGAGGAGGAGGAGGAGGAGGAGGAGGAGGAGGAGGAGGAGGAGGAGGAGGAGGAGGAGGAGTTATCGTATCATATCAGATGGACACCAGCTGAGGAAGCGAGGAGGTGGGAGTGGGAGGGGGAGGAGCAGTGACCGCTCCTCCACTTCTATTTCCATAAGCTTTCAATGGAAATCTATTTACGAAGAGATGCGAAAAAAGTTCTTGTTCACCGTTATATTACGTAGAAGTAAAACATGGGCGGGATAGAAAAGTAAAGTGGATATGAGAAAGGACATGATAAAGCAATGATGATGATGAGGGTGGATGGAAAATATATGCAAAGCAAAAAAAGCACAGAAAATATATGACGTTGAGTAAGAAATTGTGTGGATGAACGTCGAAGAAATGTAAAAAAAAATAATGTTGAGAAAAATTGATATATATTACGAGTCTAGATATTGGAAACACACACACACACACACGCACGCACCACGCACGCACGCACGCACGCACGCACGCACCCCACGCACGCACGCACGCACGCACCGCACGCACGCACGCACGCAAAGCACCACACACACACACACACACACACACACACATACACACACACACACCCCACACACACACACACACACACAACACACACCACACAAGGGAGAATACTTTTTGGGGGATGCGATGGAGGGTACTGTTTGTGGACGGAGACGCACCTCACCTAATGATATCTGGTTGGTGTGTGTGTGTGTGTGTTGTGGGGGTGTGGTGTGTGGGGGTGTGTGTGTGTGTGTGTTGTGTGTGTGTGTATGTCCAATATATTTCCCCAATACGCGGTGCATATTTGTTTTCACCCGTGCCTCACTTTAAAACTACCATTACCTTCACCATCAACAAAACCACAATATGGGAGAGTGACAAGACGACCCTAAAGACATCACACCCCGGGAAACCACCGCCGCTGTGCATTTGGGGAGATGTGAAGGGGGAAGGGAGGAGAAGGAGGACGAAGAATATACAAAGGAATACAAAGGAAATACAAACAGCAAACAGGACCATTAGGTCCTTACAGGCCTGTTGATTTAACTACACTACACTAACTAGATAATAAGAGAGAAAGGATAGGAAAGTAGAGGGCTCCTCCCCACCCACCCATCACTCCAGTCGAAGCTGGCCGGAAAAATGAAGTGATTACCATGCAGTATAGAAAAACTGCATGGAATTTGTGAGGAAAGTTAAAAAGCTGTAACCTATGGCTAACTACTACTATGTTTGTCGGGGTAAGTTTAGTGCTTGATAGTAGGGTCATGTTATGTGGTTTTGTAATGGTGGGAAAAACGGGTGTGGAGGATAAAGGGGGGTTTGCGGCAGCCTTTGCCTGGGGCTTTTTTTGGGAGGGCAGCAGTCAATCAGGCCCCCAGCCCCGTTCAATCCACTGCTGATTGTGTACTTTCCATGAGGAGGAGGAGGAGGAGGAGGAGGAGGAGGAGGGGAGGAATACATAGGAATACATAGGAATACATAGGAATAACAGACACCAGGAGGAGACCTATTGGTCCTTTAATATAGCGCCCGAGGGTATAAAGTTTACAAGCGATCAAATGCGGCCCTGCGATTCAGTGATTACAATGACGTAAAGCGTCGGTGCAAAGGATTAATTAAGTCTAAAAAGCGAGAGTATAAAGAAAAAAATTGCAAAGGAATCCAAATCAAACCCGAAAAGGTTCTTTATATACGTTCGAAGTAAGAAAAACTTTAAAAACATGTATTGGGCCACTGAAAGATAAGGAATAACATCTTAGTAAATGATAATAAGAGTATGGCGTCCGTACTCAATGATTACTTTAATGTGGTTTTATTAAAGAAGACGAAGCTCCATTACCAGAACCAGTTAAACATGTTTGCGGGGACTGGAAAGTGATAGATTGGTAATAGGAGAGATAACAGTGGGACGAAATATGAAAGTATTTTGGGGGAAACTTGACCCAGTAAAATCCGTGGGGGTGGACGAAATCTCACCGAGATTACTTCGCGAATGTCACAGTAACTTTCCCTCCGATTAAAGATTATTTTCAATAAATCACTAATGGACAAAAATTTTCCCTAGTATGTGGAAATTTGCTAATGTTACCCGATATTCAAGAAAGGGAGCAAGAGCCTCGCAAGTAATTATCGTCAATTAATCTAACGTCTGTAATTGTTAAACTATTTGAGAAAAATTGCGGGATAAAATAGTGTCTTTTCTCGATGAAAATTACTCAATATTAAACTCCAGCATGGTTTTCGAAATAAGAGATCTGCTTAACAAACTTACTCGATTTTTTCAATGTAATTTATTCAAATGGGACGCTAAAACTCCGTCGGATATAATATACCTTGATTTTCAGAAAGCCTCGATACAGTTCCCCATAAGGGGACTTTGACCAAGTAAGGGACATGGCTAAGGAGAGCAGTTAGTTCATGGATTGGCGATTGGGGTTTCAACTGTAAACAACGGCTAATGATAAATGGCGAGGCATCTGATTGGTTAGATGTGACTAGTGGGTTGACTGAGGGCTCTGTCTTGGGTCCTACTCTTTTTTCGATATATATCAATGATCTGGACTGCGGACTTGTATCTAAAATATCGAAATTTGCAGATGACACCAAATTTGGTGGTAAAGGATATACTAGCGAAAACTGCAAACTCATACAAAAAGGGTCTCGACAAGCTATCAGATTGGAGTGATACATGGCTATTAAAAATCAATTCCGATAGATGTAAAGTAATGCATATAGGCAACGATAACTTCAAATATAAACTATCAAATGCAAAATAAATCTTTAACTGAAGTACAGCAGGAAAAGGATTTAGGTGTCATCATTAGCAATGATCTTAAAACCAGTCCGCATTTCCTAGCTGCCAGTTTAAAAAAGGGGAATATGATGTTGGGCTTCATTAAAACGCAACTTTAAACATAAGACTCCGAAAGTAATGACACGATTATACACGTCTTTGGTTAGGCCGTACTTAGAATATGCCGTTCAATCTGGTCGCCCTGTTTCGTAAAAGATCAAGCCAAATGGAAAACAGTTCAAAGAAGAGCAGCCAAGCTAATACCATCTCTGCGAAATTCATTTATGAAGAGAGATGCGGAAACTTAATATGTTTTCCTTAAAGGATCGTAGAATCCGTGGGGACTGATAGAAACCCTTAACATCCTAAAAGGATTAGATGCCATTATCAAGAGAACCTATTCGAGCTTTCTCTCAAGTGACAACAAAAAATAACGGTTTTAAACTGAACAGTCAACGTTGCATCACTGATCTCCGTAAAAACTATTTCAATGTTAGAGTTGTTGATCGATGGAACAAATTACCAGCAAATGTTGTCGATGCCAGCACATTAACCTCATTTAAAAACGGACTTGACGCGCACTGTAAAGTAAATGAGTATTGATATTGCCCTGCGAATTCAATAATATAGTCCCCGGATCGATTGTGTTAGTGGTAGTTGTAGTTAGCATATTTCATATCCTATCATTCTTCACTACGAAACTTCCATGTTCCTATCTCTTTTAGGGACATGGTATCATTTTCCAACTGTCCTCTTACATGTAGTTGATAGTTAGTAGTATTGTAGTACAACAGACACCCTAGTTATGGACCAATAGGTCTCCTGGTGTCTGTTATTCCTTTGTATTCCTATGTATACCTATAACTAGGGTATCTGCTTAATACCATACTACTAACTATCAACTACAAGTAAGAGGAACAGTTGGAAAAAGATACCATGTCCCTAAAGAAGATAGGAAACATGGAAGTTTCGTAGTGAAGAATGGTAGGATATGAAATATACTAACTACAACTACCATTAGAACTAATCGATCCGGGGGACTATAATATGAATTCGCAGGGCAATATCAAAACCAATTTACTTTACAGAACGCGTTAAGTCTGTTTTTAAATGAAGGTATTGTGCTGGCTTCGACAACATACGCTGGTAATTTGTTCCATCGATCAACAACTCTAACATTGAAATAATTTTTACGGAGATCTGTGCTGCAACGTTGACCTTTCAGTTTTAGACCGTTGTTTCTTGTGTAACGTGAGGAGAAAGCTCGAATAGGTTCTCTTGATTAATGACATCAAATCCTTTAAGGATCTTAAAGGTTTTATAAGTCCCCACGGATTCTACGATCCTTTAAGGAAAACATATTAAGTTTCCGCAGTCACTCTTCACAAGATGAATTTTGCAGAGATGGAATTAGTTTGGTTGCTCTTCTTTAAACTGATTCCAATTTGGCCTGATCTTTTACGAAACAAGGCGACAAGAATTGAACGGCATATTATAAGTGCGGCCTAACCAAAGACGTGTATAATTGTGTCATTACTTTCGGAGTTTATGTTCAAAGTTGCGTTAATGAAGCCCAACATCATATTCGCCTTTTACTGGCAGTAGGCAATGCGTACCAGTTTTAAGATCATTACTAATGATGACACCTAAATCCTTCCTGCTGTACTTCAGATAATGATTTATTTTCCATTTGATTATTATATTTGAGGTTATCGTTGCTATATGCATTACTTTACATTTATCGGAATTGAATCAATAGCCATTTATCACTCCAATCTGATAATTTGTCTAGATCACGTTGTATGAGTTCGCAGTTTTCTTAGTAAATGCTTTACGCCTAATTTGGTGTCACCAGCAAATTTCGATATCTTAGATACATCCCAGTCCAAATTGATAATATCAGAAAAGAGGACACAAACGAGCCTGAGCACCCCATTAGTAACAAATCATCAGAGCTCGCCATTATTACTACTCGTGTTTACGATTTGAAAGCCAATCGCTCCATGATAGGACACAAACTGCGAATGAGGCCCTTAGTTTAAAATCCTTTTTNCCCCCCCCCCCCCACAACTTAAAATATCGTAAAACGGTATACAACCCGAAACACACACACACACAACACACACACACAACCACACACACACACACACACACACACACACCAAGACACACACACACACCCACACGCGCGCAAACACACACACACGCACACACACACATACACATACACATGGCTAGCCTCCATAACGCACGAAGACATAAAATTTAATAAAGATATAACCTTTAAGACTCGGGAGAGAGAGAGAGAGAGAGAGAGAGAGAGAGAGAGAGAGAGAGAGAGAGAGAGAGAGAGAGAGAGAGAGAGAGAGGAGAGAGAGAGAGAGAGAAGAGAGAGAGAGAGAGAGAGAGAGACAGACTGAAAAAAAGTAGTGGGTGTAAAGGATGACCCCAGTAGTGTGAGGGGCATAACGAGGTGGTGAGAGAGGCTGCCCGCGTGATAGCCAGACACGTCACGCATTCCCGACAGGCAATTAGCAACAGGTTTGAGTAATGAGCCTCGACTGACTCCCAATTGAACTTAAAATAAGAGAAAATAGAGAGTCTGACATGGGAGAAAACTGTTAAGGTCTCTACTGCTACGCTCTGCTACTTACATATATCTCTCCTCCTCCTCCTCCTCCTCCTCCTCCCCTTGAACCTCCACACTGTGTTCCCACCATTACAAAACACACATAACATGACCTATCTATCAAGCACTAAACCAGCCCCCACAAACTAGTAGTAGTTAGCCATAGATTACAGCTTTCAACTTTCCTCACAAATTCCATGCAGTTTTTCTATATTGCATGGTATCACTTCATTTCCGGCCAGCTTCGGCTGGAGGGATGGGTGAGTGGGGAGGAGCCTTCTACTTTCCTATCCTTTCTCTCTTATTATCTAGTTAGTGTAGTGTAGTTAAAGCAAACAGCCTTGTAAGGACCTATTGGTCTGTTGCTGCTTGTGTTTCCTTTGTAATCCTTTGTAATCCTCCTCCTCCTCCTCCTCCTCCTCCTCCTCCTTCTCCTCTTTACCGCAAACTGCCAATTCCGTCCCTCTCTTCCCTCCTTCCTTCCCTCCCTCCTTGCTTATTACACATTTATCCATCTGTTCTCTGCCGCTGCCACAAGACTCACACCATTAGCCATCGTCACATACTTTGTTTTATAGTTGTATCAATGACACACACACACAAACACACACACACACACACACACACACACACACACACGATGGTTTAGCGCAGCCGTAGTTCAAGTCTTTTGTGCTAATTAATGGTCTAGTTAGTGAGAAAAAAAGATGTTCCTTCCCTAACTAGTAACCTAAGGGAGTCACAAAACACAGTAATGAGTCGTTAGCATCAGTTAGACTAAGAAAAACTAACAAATAAAAAATAAACGTTCGCCACTAACAGTACATACATAGTAACTATAATGGAAAATGTTGTCTATTGAAGTAGTGCGTCGACTCGTATGAAAGTGTGAAGACAATGCCCAGTACGTATCTGGAATGTACAGTGTATCATTACTATCAACATTAACCCTTTCACACCCAGGTCTTTCCTTGGCTATAAAAAATTGTCTGTTGTTAGCCATACAATTACGAAAATAAACTTAATATAGCAAATTAGTTAGTCGACAAGGATACTAAACAGGTCATAATCTATATAATATTGCTGATATTCATTAAAATCGTCGAATGGGACCCAAATTACAATGGAAATTACGTTCTGAGTCTCAAGAGGTTAACATGAAAAGGAATGAAAGAAAACATCTACCTCATCGTAAAAGAGTTGAGCAGGTGAGTCATTAACATCCCGTCCAGGTGTATGTCATCACGGGACACTTGGCGCCCTAAGACCCTAACGTACAGGTATTACGGGCGGCGCTACAGCATGGGGCGTATATATATAGATGGGCGTGAATATGGGGCGTGACTATAGTCATGAGGAATGAAGGTGTTAAGGAGGAGGAAGCTAGGGACAGCGTGACAGATGGAGGCGACTCATCAAGGCTAGTGGCATGGATGATTAGGGGGAATGATGCAGGAAATGAGGAAGGAGGAGGAGGAGGAGGAGGAGGAGGGTGAGCTGGGGGAGGAGAGGAGGAGGAGGGAGGAGGAGGAGGAGGAGGAGGTGGAGGAGGAGGAGGAGGAGGAGGAGGAGGAGGAGGAGGAGGAGGAGGAGGAGGAGAGGAGGAGGAGGAGGGGAGGAAGGAATAAGAGGAGGGGGAGTTGCAGGAGGAGGAAGATAGAAAAAGATAGAGCCTGCAGGAGGAGGAGGAGGAGGAGGAGGAGGAATGCACGTGATCCAGGATATATGAGTGTTGTGACATGTCATCCCTCATGTCAAGGAATCATCTCATCCACAAACACATGCATGACGTCATTGGTGATGTGTTTTTTACATCATCTATATTTGGGGTGCTTGAACGTGACTCTTTTATGGTTTCATTAGACATTTTTACTAGTTTTATTTTTTTCCCTTAATAGCATAACTAAACAAAAACTGTGATAGTTTGACCTCACACACACACACACACACACACACACACACACACACACACACACACACACACACACACACACACACACACACACACACACACACATGTACTAATGCGTACCTTTGTCACTATGATTTTCTTCACCATTACTATAACAATGACTATATCTTTGAGACAATTTGCCTATCATTTTCCCTCTATAAATGCCACACAGATCATGATTATTTTCAAACTAACAAATCAGTCACTAGTTTACTATACCCATACTGTTAAATGAATTAGGACAACCTTCGTTACCTATCACACATATGCAATATAAAGACACTAATCACTACAGTATCGTAACGACCAATAGGACAGTTAAGAATGAGCTTATCTACTGCCAATGAAGTACTCGTGTGGCACCTACATTATACATACATCACCTACACCTACATAAAAAACTGGCAATTAAGCGGGATTTTTGTTACTTCTTATTTTTCCCCATGGCCAGTTTTTTGTGATGTAAAAAAATAATTAAAAAAATAACCCACCAACTACACTACCAACTAACCAACTAGGGCCAACTACGCTACTTACTGCGCTGCGGCTGCCCAGTTCCTGCACCAAAACAAAAGGTATACCATTCTTAAAAATAAGTTAGCGTTCCCCTTCCCGTAACAGATCTCCCCAGACCCCGCGTCGCCTCCCCTCCTTCCCTGTCGCCACCTCAGTTTGTGGCCCGCCCATGATCCTGCTTGTTGGCAGAGGGGAAGTGAGGGGTGGGTGGTGCGGTGAGGAGAGGGGAGAGGAAATGAAGAGTAGGGTGGCCGACAGGAGAGAGCAGGGTGGCAGGAGTAAATGAAGGGAAGAGAGACAGGGGGTAACAGCAGCTAAGGAACGAAGATGAGCAAGGTGATGAGAGCAGACTGCCACAGTGGGACCAGAATGTCATGGTTTAAGGAGGAAGTAAAGATTATTATTGTAGGAAAAAATAGTGCATGATATGTTAAGTGATTAGGAAGCTTGGGGATTTATAGTTTCTCATTATAGTTTATCTAATGCATAAATTATGATTTTTTGTGTAATATAAAGGTGAGAAATTGCAGGTATTGTTGATTTGCTTCATGATAATTATTACGATTTGATCAACCTAACGAACTGAAACTATTATCATATTTCCCAAAATTCATCATGGAGAGATTGAGAATAAGTGAAGACGATATTATTATGATCTTACAGCCATCGTAAGTAGAGCCACTGTCTGAGGAGAGCAAAGACCCAGCAATAATACTCGTTTCTCAACCTCAGAGCTCAGAGGGGAAAGGAAATCCAATGTATGACAAGGTAAACAGGAGGTGCCGAATGTTAAGCAAGTCAGTGAAGAGCGGCCAAAATCTACCTTCAGTTTAGTTTTTTGTTTTTTAATAAGAGTGCAGAAAAAAAACATTCACTGATGTAGGGAAACGTGAATGACCTGGCATCGTCAAGGGTGTTTTTGCCAGATAGGAAAGTGGCGATGGAAAGTGCCGAGTGAGTGTAGTAAGGTGGCACCACGAGGCAGAGAGAGGAAAGGAGGGAGGCTGGTAAGACGGAGAGTGGGAAGGAGGAGGAGGGGAGGGAGGAGGAGGAGGAGGAGGAGGAGGAGGAGGAGGAGGAGGAGGAGGGGAGGAGGAGGAGGAGGAGGAGGAGGAGAGGAGGAGGAGGAGGAGGAGGAGGAGAGGAGGAGGAGGAGGAGGAGAGTGGCACTAAACCCGTCGCGTCAACACAAACCAGCTCAGAAACCAATTTTTGGGTAAATTTGAAACGAGGAGTATTTGGAGTGTAAACGAAAGCGTAAGAAACACACACAAACAGATGTTCAATAAGACGCCCCAGACAGACGCCTTGCCCCTGCCCCCCCTCACCCCCCCCTCATACCCATCCCACCCACACCCTTCCCCCAACCCCCCACCACCAAAGGCCCTTACCTCGACCTACCCAGCCAACCAAACTAATAAAAAAAAAGTTGTTTGGAGACCAATTTTACCAATGTTGTTCGTTTTCCTCGTGTGTGTGTGTGTGTGTGTGTGTGTGTGTTGTGTGTGTGTGTGTGTGTGTGTGTGTGTGTGTGTGTGTGTGTGTGTGTGTGTGTGTGTGTGTGTGTGTGTGTGTGTGTGTGTGTGTGTGTGTGTGTGTGTGTGTGTGTGTGTGTGTGTGTGTGTGTGTGTGTGTGTGTGTGTGTGTGTGTGTGTGTGAAATAATAAGAAATTTTAAAGAACATGGAACAATTGACCTGATGAGAACAGTTTGGTATTTCTTTTTTCTGAACTCAAGAGTAACTCCGTGTCCCCTTCCCACGCTTGGGTGGTCGACGCAGACACATGGACAGAAAGATTGGCAGACAGACAGACGGTTGCCAACATAGACAGATACATAGATATATGTTGATAAATAAAGATAAACAGGTAGATATAATGTAGGTAGATATATCAATATGGATAAATATGCAACACGCCGAAACACGGTTATAGTAGATGAATAGATAGACCGAGAAAGATCAATATAAATTTGATACATTTGCAGTATATATAGAAAGATAAAAATATTATATTTACCGCATGTGTAGGTAAATAGCAACTATAAGGAAAGTCTCACATTCATCAGCGTCTTCAGAGTTACGATAAATATTAAATTAGTCTCTGTAAATTACACTCAAATTCTCCTTCATTTCTATACAAATTGTTCACAAATAAATTAATGGACAGACACCGTTTTAGGAAAGTGTTAATGTTAAATGAACGCTTAAATTATTATTTTCAGATTGATTTATTATGATATTGGTGCGTTTCTTTTTTATATGCTGAATTATCAGTTGGAATTTAACCGGTGTTTGATATACATGTGTATCCTGTTAAAAAAAAATGTAGCATGATGATGTATAAATAAACCCAGTTAACCTTCAGAAACGTGTATTATGAGTATTCAAATATTTAAGCAGAAATATCTTAAGCAATCAAAGAAACAAACAAATACTCTCTCTCTCTCTCTCCCTTCCTCTCTCTCCTCTCTCCTCTCTTCTCTTCTCTCTCTCTCTCTCTCATCTCTCTCTGTCTCTTCTCTCTCTCTCTCTCCTTTTCTCTCTCTCTCTCTTTTCCCCCTCTCTCTCTCTCTCTCTCGTTCCCTCTCTCTCTCTCTCTCTCACACACACACACAACACACACACACAGACACACACACACAATACACACACACACACACACACAGACCCCACACACAGACACACCCCACACACACACACACAGACACACACCCCCCACACACACACACACACACAAAACACACACCACATACACCACACACACACACACTCACACCACACACAGACACACAAACCCCCACACACAGCGCACACACACACACACACAAAACACACCACACACACACACACACACAACACACACACACACACACACCGGGGAACTCCGTAGTGTAAGGGATAGCACGCTCGGCTCACAACCGAGAAGTCCCCGGGTTCGATCCCCGGGCGGAGCGAAGACAGACGGGCGGTCTTCTTAAAAAACCCCAAACCCCTGTCCACCCAGCAGTGAATGGGTTTCCGGGTGTTCGCCGTGGGTTTGTGACCCCCCTCCCGGGGTGGTGCTTCGGCCCAAAAACTAAGCACTAAAGATGAATGATAAAATAATGTTGATATGGAGACGGGGCCATAAAGAGCGTCCTCAGGCCCTGTAAAAAACAACTAGATGAATACAACTAAATGAATACACACAAAGGCCGCCTTCTGCCCTGTCCCCCCCCGGCCCCCGGTTTTGGCCCCCCAAAGGAGGGCAAAAAATTTCCCCCCCCCCCCAAAAGTTGAAAACCCCCCAAAAAGGGGCCCCCCCCAAAAAAGTTTTGAAAAAGGGGCTTTCCCCCAAATTTAAAAACAGCGGGAAATGGACCCAGGGGTTAAGGCGGAGGGGCGAGGGGACGGGAAAACCCGGGGGAAGGTTCTTTTTTGAATTTTTTTGGCGGGAGACCCCCTTTTTAAGGGGAGAAAAAAGGGAAAAAACGGGGGGGTTTTTAAAGGGGGGAGGGCCAGAGACGCCCCTAATTTCGGGAAAACAAAGAAGCGGACGACGGCGGATTAGGAACCCGGACACCAGGGGAAAAGGGAGGGCCGCCACCCCGGGGGGGGGGCGAGCCGGCCGTTTGCCGGGGGAAAAAAAGGAGAAGAGAGGGAAAAGAGAAGAGAGGGGGGAGAGAGAAAAGGGAGAGGGGAAAAAAGGGGGAAGGGGGAAAAGGGAAAGGGGGAGGGAAAAAGGGGGGAAGGGGAAAGGGAGAGAGGAGAGAAGGGGGGGGGAAGAGAGGAGGGGAGGGAGAGAAGAGAGAGAGAGGAGAGAAGGGAATAACATAACAAGGGACAGGCAAGAAAGATTAATATGTACACAAAACCTTGCTCGTCGTGTCGGCTTCCTGTCGTGATAAGTGTGAGTAGCATCGCCATTAGTACCCACTCCTTGCCGTGCCCTCTTGAAGGATGACTGCCGTGCCGCCGTACCATTATATTAACGCCGCGACCTCAATGTCTCCATCAGCGGATTGATGAGGCATTTAATAGTGTCATTATTTCTCACTTTTCCTTATCCATCCCATCGCTCTAACAACAACCCGGCACAAGTATTTCAATCCATTATTTTTCTCACTTTTTTTCTTTATCAAATGCAGCGTTCTAGAAAACAGTACCAACGTAGCACAAGTATTTTAGTCTTCCTCGGTTCTATATTCTTAGTTCGAAAACCTAAACTCAGGGGAGACAAGATAGCATTCCATTATTTCACCTCTAAAATTATGCATAACGTACAATAAAGGCAAACTGCAAAAAAAACATACCTCTTGAAAAAAAAATTCAGTGATAGTTTGAGATACTGAGATGTGTTTCATTGTTTCAAAAATTTGTTAGTCTATCTTATCACTCCATATGGGAAGATTTTAGGACAGGACTAAATGAGAGATTGCCAATAATAACTTGTAGAGGTTTTTTAAAGGGATTTTTTTTAATCAACTTCCATTCAAGCGGAGGAAGGTGATGACCTCGTTTAGAATTAAGCTTCATTACAGGTCTCCTCAAGGGGCAGTAGCACCACACTACTCTAATCTCGTAAGCTATCTGGTTTGGCTTCCCTTCAGGAGAATCAACAACTAAACATTCATACTGTCACAATAGAAAAAGTTACCACCCACGTAAAAATTTAAAAAAGAGCATCGATCCACTAATACTTGGTTTTTATAAAAGAAAAAAAAAAGCAGGTACAAAATTCATTAAAAAAAAAAGAGATAAAAAAATAAACCTAAAGGGAAGAGATAATTTCCTACAACCTATAGGCTCTCGTAAAAAAAAAAAAGTAAGATAAAAAACTTAAAGAAAGGGAAAATAAATTTATACAAGGACTAGTTCCCAAAACCCTAAAAAATTATTATATATATATATGTTATATATTTTTTATATATATATAATAATTTTTTATATATATTATTAAATCAGGGGGTCAGGTGATGGCTCTCTACAGGTGACGAGTAGCTATTGGGGGCGGAGGGGGGCCGGCGCTGAGGGCATCAGGCTTGGCACCGCGAATTGAGGGATTGATCGACAAAGCCTCAAAATGGTGACCTCTTTGTTAATGGTTGAATTTTCAAAAATAGCGCTGGAAAAAAAATTTTCATTTGGTATATTAGGGAGTAAGAGGAAAAATTTTTTTTTTTTAAAA
>JACEEZ010010745.1:272500-277361 GCA_016584305.1 Chionoecetes opilio | reverse complement strand
AAAAAAATGAGTGGGAGAAATATACGGGCCTAATTTTCATAGATTTGGGATAAAATGAAGCAGAATCAAGAGTGAATGAGATATATATATATATATATATATATATATATATATATATATTATATAGAGAGAGAGAGAGAGAGAGAGAGAGAGAGAGAGAGAGAGAGAGAGAGAAGAGAGAGAGAGAGGAGAGAGAGAGAGGAGAGAGAGAGAGAGAGAGAGCGAGAGAGCGAGAGAGAGAGAGAGAAAGAGAGAGAGAGGAGAGAGAGAGAAGAGAGAGAGGAGAGAGAGAGAGAGAGAGAGAGAGAGAGAAGAGAGAGAGAGAGAGAGAGAGAGAGAGAGAGAGAGAGAGAGAGAGAGAGAGAGAGGAGAGAGAGAGAGAGAGAGAGAGAGAGAGAGAGAGAGATACTTTGATCCTATCTAGACACTTTGCAAGTACCAACTACAAGGTTATTGACTATACAAAGCGCCACCACGCCAGGACGAACTTGGTGGACTCGGACCGCTGACCAAATGCAGGGACTCTACACGCAAGCTCACGACTCTACCAACCGAGCCACCCTGACGGGTAGAGAGAGAGAGAGAGAGAGAGAGAGAGAGAGAGAGAGAGAGAGAGAGAGAGAGAGAGAGAAACACGTCACCACCCTATCAGAGAGCAACACGCACGATGCTCTCATCTTAAAACGTCGGTACCGTAAATGTTGACACGATGGACAAAAACAAATACTTCATCAGATCGGTGTTGACAAGACGTGAAGGCCTTAGGGAGTGTCCGGGACGTCTGTGTGTGTCCCCCCCTTGCGGCCACTCCCTGTATTACGGACGTGGTCAGGACGATGATGAAGATAGCCAGGACTGTGCTTCTTTCCTCCTCCTTCCCACTCCAATCACCTCCACGATCTTCCTCCCACTGCCCCCCCCCCCCTCTCTTCTCTACTCCTCTTTATAGAATCCGCTTAATATTGTCTGACAGTGTCCCTCCAGCTTCCCTCGTCTGGTCTCGTCATTTCATTAACCCCTTCACGCCCAGATATTTCCTTTGCTATATAAAAAACTGTAAAAAATCGTATGTTGCTAGCCACAAAATTACGAGAACTAACTTAATATACCAAATTAGTTAGTCGACAAGGTCATAGCTATAAAATATTGCTTATAGTCACTAAAAATAGTCTAATGGTACCCAAATAACAATGGAAATAACGTTCAGGGTCTCAAGGGGTTAAAGATGCTAAAGTGCTATTTCTGTTTTATTTCGGTACTTCTTCAGATTTTTACCACCGCAAAAACACCCAACTCCCCGCCAAAAAAGAAAAGAAATAAACCCACATACATACACTGTTTTTGTCTATGTCACTCTATATTGCAGTTTTATTGTTGTTCAGGAGAAACTTCTCTATAACAAACATGTGCTACTTTATTCAAAACGATAGAGATCCTAATCATCATTTTCGGATTCTCCTAAGCAAAGGTGTACCACTTGACTTTCTCTCTCTCTCTCTCTCTCTCTCTCCTCCTCTCTCTCCTCTCTCTCTCTCTCTCTCTTCTCTCTCTCTCTCTCTCTCTCTCTCTCCTATCCCCTCTCTCTCTCTCTCTCTCTCTCTCTCCTTCTCTCTCTCTCCTCTCTCTCTCTCTCTCTCTCTCTCTCTCTCTCTCTCTCTCTCTCTCTCTCTCTCTCTCTCTCTCTCTCTCTCTCTCTCTCTCTCTCTCTCTTGTCCACTTAAATTCCCTTCGGCATCATTTGCTTTTTACCGGTTGTCTCCTCCATCTCATTTTTTTCTCCGTTCGCCTACCACTTTTTCGCTCTGTCAAACCAACTATCAATCTAATACAAGGTGGCCAGAGTGCCTTCTAGTTCATGCCTGTTCCGGTATTATTTTCGTCCTAATCAATATACTCTTACCAACGCTATGTTACCTAAGATTAACATCCTCCCTTCCAGTTCTCGTGTCATCAACATTCTTAACACACTTCCCCTCCAGCCACAGTTTTATCAACACCGTAAACATTTATTGGTACAGCTAAAGTGTTGCCAACTCCCTGAATTAATGCCACCTTTCTACTCCTGCACTATTGCCAACTATTAGAGGTTTCTTTCCTACCACTATATCTTTTATCAACTACATATATGCTACCTTTCTACTATTATATGCTACTATACTGCACTATTACCAACTTTTTAGAGGTTCTTTTCCTACCACTGTACTATTCATTACCTACTTCTTTACATGTTTACTTAGTTCTGCAGGTTTCCATGACTTTCAAACGATGATTTTCAGTGACAATAAGATAGTTTCCCACAGTCAAAGTAGAGTCAGAGAAATATATTGCAATTATGTGAAACTTTACTTATATGATAAATAAAACTCTATTACTGTATCTAAACTGTACTATTCATTAACTACTTATACGGGTTTACTTAGTTCTGCAGGTTTCCATGACTTTCAAACGATGATTACCAGTACAAAAAAAAAAAAAGGATCTCACATTCAAAGTAGAGCAAAAGTAAAATAGCAAAAGTAAAAAATTAGTAAATAGTAAAATAAGAAGAAGTAAAAATAAGAAATAAGAAATAGTAAAAAAAAAAGTAGCAAAGTAAATATATTGCAATTCTGGGAAACTTTACTAATATGATAAATAAAACTTTCAATTAAAAAATAACGATATGAGTAAAACAGGAAAGGAAAATTTTAATTGCAAAAGAGAGACAGATTCTAACGCACAGGCCCATTCTGGTGGCTCTCTCTCTCTCTCTCTCTCTCTCTCTCTCTCTCTCTCTCGTCTCCTCTTTTCCTCTTTTCTCTCTTCTCTCTCTCTCTCTCTCTCTCTCTCTCTCTCTCTCTCTCTCTCAAAATATCAGAACGACGCAAAGATTCAAAACAAATTCCTCTCTTATATTGGCCGGCAGGGGATGGCGTAGGCAGATTGCAGAGTGTTAGGAGCCACCCTTGCCACTTCCCCTTACCACGCCTGCACATTCTCTCCCCTCAAACATACCCGACCCTCTTCCCCTCTATTACAACATAACCTCTCTACCGCGCATGCACCAACACACAACCACACCACACACCACCACACACACACACCACACCACAAACACACACACCACACACACACACCCCCCCCCCCCCAAAAACACCACACACAACACACACACACACACCCCCACACCAAACCACCACACACACACACAACCCCAAAAACACAACACCCCCAAAACACACCCAACACACAAAAAACCCCCCCACAAAAACCCCACCCAACCCACCCACCCACCCCCCCCAACCCCCCCCAAAAAAAAAAAACCCCAAAAACAAACACTCAACAAAACAAAAAAAACCAAAAAACCCCCCCAAAACCCCACCCCAACACGCACCCCCCCCCCCACCCCCAAACCAACAACACAAAAAACACCCCACCACAAAAACAAAAACCCCCACAACCCCCAAAAACAACAACAACAAAAACAAAACACACACACACACACACCCCAACACCAAACAAAAAAACAAAACCACCACACAAACCCCAACACACACACACACACAAAACCCCCAAAACACAAAAACCAACACCCCCTTCCATCACCCCCTCACCTCATCCCCCACCCCCCCCAAAAAATTTCTCCCCAAAAGGGCCCCACTTCACCCCCCCTTACCCAACCCGCTTTTTCCCCTCGTATCCCTATTTTTCTTCCTATTTCCATCACTCCATTCTATCACAAGCTACCCTACACCTTTATCAATATACTTAAAAAACCACACACGCACACAAAGAGAGAGAAAGAGGAGAGGAGATAAAAAAAAAAAAACGGTGTGTAAAATCAAAAAAAACATGGAGTCCGCCGAAATCCGCCGAAATCTGGTGAATATCTCCCTCCTCCTCCCCCTTCGAAAATCTGGGGAAAGATTGAAACTGTGGTGGACATGTCGGGGAAAACTTTGGCCGCGGCGACGTCCAGGTGCGCGGCCAAGGGAAATAATAGTTTGTGTGTCACAACTTAAAAATGGCCCGAAAACCGCTTCCTCCGTGGAAAAATCGAGTGGGTATGGGAGGGGGGAGAGAGAGGGGAGGGGAGGAGGAGAGGAGAGAGAGAGAGAGGAGAGAGAGAGAGGAGAAAAAAAAGAGAGAGAGAGATAGAGAGAGAGAGAGAGAGAGAGAAGAGGGGAGAGGGGAAAAGAGAGAGTGTGTGTAAAGATAGAGAGATGCGTGTGTGTACTAAGAGAATGAGAGAAAGAGAAAGAGAGAGTAGGTGTGTGACTGTGTGTGTGAGAGAGAGAGAGAGCATATGAGAGAGAGGATGAGAGACGAGAGAGATGAGGAGAGACGAGTAGAGAGAGAGAGCGAGGAGAGAGAGATGCCGAGGAGAGCGAGCGGAGAGAGAGAGATGAGAGACAAGAGAGAGGAGAGAGAGAAGAGAGGAGAACCGAGAGAAGAGAGAGGAGAAGAGGAAAGGGGAAAAAAAAAAAAAGAGAGGGAGAGCAGGAGAGAGAGAGAGATGGATGAGAGAGACGAGAGAGAGCAGAGTGAGAGAGGGAGAAATTGAGAGAGACGAGAGAAGAGACGAGACGGAGAGAGAGAGAGGAGAGGAGAGCGGAGACGAGAGAGAGAGAGAGAGAGAGACGGACCACTGAGAGAGAGAGATGAGAAAGACTGAGAGAGAGAAAGAGTTGTGACTGTGTGTAGTGAAGAGAAAGAGAGAGAGAGAGATGAGAGACGAGAGGGAGAGAGAGAGCGAGAGAGAGAGAGATGACCGAGAGAGAGGAGGAGAGAGAGATAAGAGAGAGAGAGAGAGCCGACGAGAGAGAGTGAGAAGAAGAGAGAGAAGGACGAGAGAGATAGAGAGAGATGAAAGAAAGAGAGA